>BPLR01001897.1:0-105862 GCA_021605095.1 Caerostris extrusa
CATCAGGATATTAAAATATAAATCGTCGTTTTCCATTGTTAGAATTATGAAGTTCAATTCATACGTATTTAACAACGTATTATGATGACGTTTGAGAATAAATTATATCGAGCTAAAAAGAAAAATTCACCGCAACATTAACGAGAATAAGACTTAATAAAAAATTTCAGTATAAAAACTATCAAAAAAAAAAAACTTATACATAAAAATATCAAGTAAAATGTTATATTATAAACCAAATAAAACATTTAATTTGATACTCATACAATAAATTTAATCTACTACTTCTCATTTAGTTTTCAAAACAATGTTTCTCTCATAAAGTTTTCAACTTTTATTTTTTATGAAACTAATTAAATAATTATTAATAAGAACTATTTTCTTAACTAGTATTAATTTATAGGCAATTTTTGTTTCTTACAACAATTGTGTTATTATAATGTTATAAAATTTGAGCATACAATTTTTATAATACTTTATGCAGTTATTCACCATAAGTTAGTTGAATAATTAATAAAATAAAGGCAATGTAATTCATTTTATAGTGTGCATTTTTTAAACCTTTTTATTCATTCTTCTGAAAACATTACCATTAAATAAATTTTTCTATCTTGCCATAAAATACATTTTAAGATTTATAAACATTTCACTTAATTTAATAAATGTATTTTATTAACTAAGTTTAGCTGTATTTTCCTTTTGTGTGTTATTTACACTGTATAATTTTGAGCAATTTGAGAATGTTCGTAAAATATTTTAGTGTTTATCTTAATCTGCTGAACTTTACAGAATATATTTACTTAATTACCCTTTTAAATTTTCCGTTAAGATTTCGGTTTGTGCTAAATACTCTGTTTTCCATAATTATATACATTTTTTCTCACTTTCTCTCTCTGTGACTCCTTTTCTTTTAATAAATATCTTGAGGTACAAAACACATATTAGAGAAAATTTTATATATTTTTTAATACACATAAAACATTTTTTCTACAAAAATATTTAAATTATTTTATTGTATATTTACAAGAAAAGTAGAATAGCTCAAAAATTCCATTTTTCATTATATTCCACACATTTAATGTTGTGTTAACGTATTTATTTAATGTTAACTGTGTTTATTTAATGCTATTTGTTGTTTGTTTAGTAAAGAAAAAAAGCTATCATAAGGTAAATATTAAATTAATTATTGAATTGTGTCGTATTACATTTTGTTTTCAAGATATTTGGCTACTTAAAAAAGCTTCTTCTATTTTCTTAAATAATATAAAATTCGATTGATATTAGTTTTATTAATGAATGATCTTCATCAAATTAGACTGAAAGTTTTGTATTTACACAAATATAAAGCAGAAAGTTTTGTATTTGTGTTTTTTACCATGCTATTATTTCTTCTTTTACCTTTTAAAATTTAGAATTCGTTTTTTTATATGTTTTATTAGTGAAACTATTTTAGCCACAAGCCTTTTATTGGCATTGTGGGTCAGTGCTTTACAAGTGGCATTGTGCATTATTTATGTTTGTAAGTAACTGCTCGAGTTCTGTCTTTGCACATTCTTGCTTTTATTTTTGAAGAATTTTTGATAAATTGAGAAAAATTCTTGATTATATTGATCTAATAAATGGATCATTCAAAAGATTGCCTCCTTAAAAAGCTTATTTTATAATGTTTTTACTATACAATATTACTTTTAAGTTTCTAAGTTGTTTTTTTTTAATGATATTAATATGATATTTTTTTTAATGATATTAATATGACATGTGCATAAAGATGGAATTATGATGCTTTGATATAAGCGAGAGTTTAGTAAACGCAATATTGTATAAAGCTTATTTCAATGCTTACTATACAATGTTAATGCGGCCTGATGGCCAATTGGCTAGCGCTCTAGCGTTTAGTACTTGTACCGTTTAGTACCGTAGGCTTCAGGTTCGAATCATGGGCGGTGGCATGGATGTTTGTGAGTGGTTCGAAAACCATGTTAAACTGTAGGTCTCGGTGTAATTAGCCTAAAGTGTGCAAAAAAAGAGCGGCAAACCAACTCTTTGCATTTCTGCGTTTTTTTAATGATGTTAATACCATATTAATATCCTTAAAAATAATATTTTTAATGATATTAATATATTACTTTTTAATAATATTAATTTATTATTTTTTAACGATATTAATATGATATTATTTTTTTAATGATAGTAATATGGCATTATATGCATAAAGATGGAAGTATGATGCTGCCGATATAAAACGATAATATAAGCTTGCATACCAACATTTCCAAATATAACGACGACGATTTCGTTATTACGAAAAAAAAAAATTCCTTAAAGTAAGAAAAAGGAGAAAAAATGTCATGGAAAATTTGTGGAAATGCTCCTTTTAAATGATTCTAGTTTTACAAAAGCGGACTTTAACGGAGCAATAAAAAAAAAAAAAAAAATCTTCTTTTTTGATATTTGTCGTTGAATAAAAATCTTGGCAAAAGTGGACGTGTTTTCCGCTTTGCAAACACGGTTCCCCAGCGCTCAAACCTAACAAGCTGGGCTGCAACGGGAAGTGTGTAATCCCTTTGAAAATCGGATTTTATAACCAGCATCGTTAGGATGGGGACACGCGCAAAAGTCGAGTCTTGTGCCAACAACGTTGGGGGAACAGTTTTGCTGGTGGAGGAATGTGGCTATTAAGAAGCGCTTTTTTTTTTTATGAACGCGCAGTAACGAGTTGCCGCTTTAGTATAAAGTTTTCGTGTCCTTTTGGTGCTTCGTAATGTGTGCCTCAAGCTGTGGTCTTCTGATTGTAGGATTGGCGCTGCATATTCATTATAAACTAGTTTCGAAAGTAGAAAATTGAATGGATATTTTAAATTATTGAATTTGTTCGATAGCTCGGTCACAAAATAAAAAGTAATCTTCGACACAGACACGAAGAAAAATGGATGTATTAAATTACTTAATCTCCCTTTATTTGAATGGATATTTTAAATTATTGAATTCGAAGTTATGAACACTTTGTAAATGAAATTTAAAAAGTTCTTCTGCAGATGTCAAGTCTCTTTAGTTTATGCAGAAATCAAGCTCGAAGATCTTCGCTTTGGTCGCTGAGTTTCAACTCCCTTCTTCAATTAAATGTTTCAGTCAAAAATTGAATAAAGGGTAGTTTCTTATTGCAAACTATTATAGTAATTGCACCATTCTTACCAAGGCATTTAATCTCATTATTAATTTTTTTTAAAAAATGGTTCACAGTAGAAGAATCTCAATTTTATTAAACACAGACTATGATGCAACATAATTCGTGAACTATCTAGGAACTCATTCAATAGCCAGATCATATAATCGAGCAGATATGATCGCTTTGATTACTTAAAGATTATCACGTGATAATCTTGATTTGATAATTAATATTGTTTACTTAAATGTGATGCCTTGACAACTTATCTTTTTAACTTAAAGATATCTTATGCAGAGTCTGAGAATTATTGAACACATAATAAAGTTATGCCGAAACTACTAGAAGAAACATATATAAGATGTCTTTTACAATGTAACTTCAAAAGTCCATATATCTCGATGTAAGAGGACTTAATTGCTCGTAGTATATCCAAGCCTTGTATTTTTATTTATTTATTTATTTTTAACATTTGTGAATTTCGTGCCCAAAAAAAAATAGACCTACAGAATATGGAAGTCCAGGAAAACTTTTCCAGGACTTCCAGTGCCTTCCAGGAAAACTTTTATGGGCAACTATTCCGCATTTGCATTTCGTATATGAATTTGACCAGGCAACCTGTCTATCGCTGCGAGACGCGTTATGCACTTGACACAAATCGCCACCGAGTCTCTTTAATTCTAAAAGCAGTGACTGCGACGAATGCCAACGACAAATTTGAACCTCAGACTTGCATTACGTTATTTGGCCACATTACTAACTGGGCCGCGAGTTGAGAATGCCAGGTATTGGTAAGCATTTGATGGATTTCAAAACTGCTTTGAATATAAATTAAAATGACACAAAAACTTTTGATACTAAATTGCAATTATTAATGTTCTTTGAAGGCATTGTAGAGTTTTCCAGAAATGTCCATATTGCAACTGAATTCTGTATATAGAAATGGGATTCTTTTTTTTATATATATATATATATATATAGCAATTTTAGAGATGAAATTGTAAAACAATTGAAAATCATATATGCAGTTTTAAATTTTCTTATTTGACTTTTAGAAAAGAATTAAATTTGAATATTAATAAAAAAATTAAATAATTACCCATTAATATAATGTATTACATTATAGTAGTTTCTGCGCATTTCCGATCTTGTATAATTTTTCTTTTTTTTATTTTAATTAATTAATTTATTTATTTTGAGAAAGGTTTGATTGTGAGGCACACCGGAATCTTTGTTTTGCAGATAGTATGACGATTTTGTTATAACAGGTGGGCTGAAAAAATCAACCGTAGAGAAGTGGTTTGGTAAATTTAAACGAGGCGAAATGAGCACCGAGGCGATGCACGCAGTGAACACCCCAAAGAGGCTGTTGCCGACGAAAACATAAAAAAAGTCCACAAAATAATTTCTGATAACCGTAAAGTGAAGTTGATTGAGATAGCTGAGACCCTAAAGATATCAAAGGAATGTGTTGGGCATATCGTGAATGAATATTTGGATGTGCGAAAGCTCTGTTCAAAAAGTGGGTGCCACGCGAGCTCACAATCGACCCAAAACAACAACGAATGGATGATTCTAAGCAGTGTTTTGAGCTGTTCCATCTTAAAAAACCCGAATTTTTGCGTCGATATGTGACAATAGATGGCTCCATTTGACACCGGAGTCCAATCGACAGCTCCATTATTTGCACGTGATGAACACTAAAAATGCTAGTCTCGCTAAAAATCGACAGTCAACGTGTCGAAAGTTAGGGCTAACTAAAAATCATTGCACTAGTAGCTCCATCTATGTGAACTTTTCAGTCCACCTGTTACAACTGAAAAAAGTAGCAGCTAAAACAGAACATAAAAATACTATAACTTGCTAAAAATGCTATAACACACACATACTAATAGTGCAACAGCTGTCAAATTTAACACGTGTCTTTTTGAAAGTTAGGGCTAACTAAAAATCATATGGATTTAATACTAGTAGCTCCACGAACTTTTCAGTCCACCTGTTACAATTTACGTGTAGTGAAAATATCAGTAGCAGCTAAACAGAACACTAAAAATACTATAACTTTCGCTAAAAATGCTATAACACACATACTAATAGTGCAACAGCTGTCAAATTTATACACGTGTCTTTTGAAAGTTAGGGCTAACTAAAAATCATATGGATTTAATACTAGTAGCTCCATCTATGGCAGCCTACGAACTTTTTCAGTCCATCGTTACAATTTACGTGTAGTGAAAATATCAGTAGCAGCTAAACAGAACACTAAAAATACTATAACTTCGCTAAAAATGCTATAACACATACTAATAGTGCAACAGCTGTCAAATTTATACACGTGTCTTTTGAAAGTTAGGGCTAACTAAAAATCATATGGATTTAATACTAGTAGCTCCATCTATGTGGCAGCCTACGAACTTTTCAGTCCACCTGTTACAATTTACGTGTAGTGAAAATATCAGTAGCAGCTAAACAGAACACTAAAAAAATGCTATAACTTCGCTAAAAATGCTATAACACACAAACAGCTGTCAAATTTATACACGTGTCTTTTGAAAGTTAGGGCTAACTAAAAATCATATGGATAATACTAGTAGCTCCATCTATGTGGCAGCCTACGAACTTTTCAGTCCACCTGTTACAAACGGAGTGAAAATATCAGTAGCAGCTTTTGGAAATGCAAAATAGGCGTTTTAAATCGAAATAGAAATAAACCCTATAAAACGTTAACGGAGAAAACTATTTCTGTAATTATTTAACTTCGTTCCGTTTTATCCCTATTTTCAATTTGTATCTCTTTAACCTCTGGCTAAAAGTATATAAATTTATCAAAAATTATGGCATTCTTAAAAGTGAAGAGTTTTCAAAAACGTTTTTTGTTCATTTTTTAGAAAAGAATTATTCATTGTACTCTATATTTTATTGTATGTAGGTCTCTCATTGTATAACTGTGTGGGTTTTTTTTTTTTCAAAACATTCATACATATATTTAAATAAAAATATCACATTGAATGTACTTTATAATATTCGTACGTATGCATCTTTGTATTAATTTTGATTTTAAGCTATTCTTTTGAAATCAAAATATCTAATAACGAATTCGGTTTCTTTAAAATTTAAAAATAGAAGTAATTAAATAAACATGAGTTCTAGATATTCTGAAAGATAAATAATCTCGTAGTTACTTTCAAAATATTAAAATTATATTTCTCTCTGTAAGCTTATAAATTCAGAGATATGCATTTTGTATTAGAAAAGATTTTTGAAAAAATTATAACGTTCCATTTCGTTTATTATAAATGAAATATGATAAACATTATACGAAAAAATGCAGGAATTCAATATCTTTTAATTAACTTTCTACTTATTTTCTTCAAACCAATATGAAAAATTTAATCATACATTCGGAGGTTTTTAATCTTTAATCATTTTATGAATTATGAATCTAGTTAGAAAATTTCTTTGCCATTTCATCTATTATTCTTTGCTTGTGTATAAATAATGGAGGTCAAAATTCTAATTATCTTTTATAATTAAATTTACCTCTGATTATTCAACCAAATGAAAAGAATAAACAGTAAAAAATAATTTTAGTCTCTTAGGAATATATTTTCTTTGTTAAAAATTTAATGAATTTTTAAAGAAAGCTGTTTTCTAATAGTTTGCATCATTTAAAAAAAAATTTCTAATATTCTTAAAAAAAAAAAGCATCTTTTGAATCCCCAAAGGTCAAATTTATGTGTAAGAAAATAAGCTTATTTTAATGATTTTAAAATAATTTTCAGTTTGCATAAATTATGCGTATGATTTATGATTAAAAACAGTGCTGATATTTATTTAAAGGATTTTAAAGTTACTACTGAGTTAATCATTATTAACGTTGTTTTTTCGAATGCTATGTATTTAGTAGTAATATTCATTCATTCTCTTATTTATTACGCAATTTTAAATTAACTACTTATTCGGAAGTAGGTCCTGGTCTAATTAGCCCAAAGTGTGCAAAAAAAAAAAAAAAAAAAAAAAAGAGATCGTAGATCGACAAACCAAACCAGACTTCAAGAGTGGCGATCGATCGCATATGTTTTCTACAAAATGTTTTAATGTTTTTTACGAAATGTTTTTTTACAAGAACCCCAATTTTCTAAGATCAGACTTTGTATAATATTTCGATGTTTCGTCTATGAAACATATCTGAAACGCTGTGAAATGTTTTTAGATATCTTCTATCTATATCAAAAGCAAAGTTGATAAAATTAAAAAAATTACTTTTTCCGAAGAACTAACGTAAGTATTTAGCCATACCACATTAACCACCGTTTGCTTAAAAATGTCAGAATTCTGTTACAAGACAAGCTTCAGGTTTGAATTCTGGCGGTGACATGGATATTTATTAGTGTTTCAGAATCCACTTTAAACTGTAGGTCTCGGTCTGTTTAGCCCTCCTGTGCACAAGATGACCGTAGAGCGACAAGCCAAACCCTATTACAAGACAGTTAAAAAGTCGATATATATTATACAGATTGAGTTTATGCATCCATTGGCTCAATTTATAACTGAACACTCCTTTCCTCAAATGGATGCCTTTTTTTTTTGCAAGAGTCAAAAAGAATGGTATAAAAAATAATCGAGCCAATCCAACATTATATTTATCTCGATTATTTTCTATAATTTGGTTCAGGCCGATTCTTCTAGAAAACAGCCGGCCAACAATAGCGAAAAGTGGCGCATCTAAATCATTTTCCAAGACATGCTACCAAGGCGTTGAAGAAAAAAAGTCTGGAATTCTCAATTAAAAAGTCCATTTGTTTCTGCGGTTGCAATTTATCAATTGTGTCCAATGACCTTTGATTACGTAAAAGCCGTAACCCTTTAACAAGAAGCTAAGACTGATGGTGTACTGTTACGCAGAAAAGTACCTCTATACCAGACACTCTCTTCTCTTACGTAATGAATTAACATGTTAAATATAAACCTTAGAATTCTTAACACCATTTTGTTAACATTTTATACAGTGTTGAACTTTATTTCTTGCCTTGTCGAAGCTATTTTGTACGAGACATAAGATTCGGTATTATGGGTTGGTATATGTTAATCGTGTTGCTAAAAATTGTTCTTTGTTTCATTTCCACATTGTTTTAAAATTGTTTTTTCAATTCGTGCATTTGTACCTATTTCTTTTGCCACTTCATTTATAGGTGTGGTAGCACAATTCAGCGTTATGTAGAGCAGAATTCAGCGTTATGTGATAGCAGAATTCAGCATTGTGTGGTATAATTTAGCACTATGTGGTAGCAGATATTAGCACTGTGTGGTAGCAGATATTAGCACTGTGTGGTAGCAGAATTGAGCATTGTGTGTGGTAGAATTTAGCACTATGTGGTGGTTATTAGCACTGTGTGGTAGATATTAGCACTGTGTGGTAGCAGTATTCAGCATTACGTAGTAGAATATAGCATTATGTCGTAGCAGTATTCAGCATTGCGTGGTAGCAGAATTCATTGTGTGGCAGCAGAATCCAGCATTGTGTGATAGCAGAATTCAACATTGTGTGGCAGCAGAATTCAGCATGGTAGCAGAATTCAGTATTGTATAGTAGCAGAATTCAGCATTGTATAATAGTAGAATTCAGCATTGTATAATAGTAGAATTCAGCATTGTATAATAGTAGAATTCAGCATTGTATAATAGTAGAATTCAGCATTGTATGGTAGGTAAGGAATTCAACGTTGTGTATTAGCAGAATTCAGCATTGTGTGATAGCTGAATTCAACATTGTGTGTTAGCAGAATTCAGATTGACATGGGGAGTTAGGGGATGCTGTACTGCACCGACAATTTGAAATGAATATTTCCAGTACTGCGCTTTGTAACTTGTTCCCTCCATCTACTTGAATCTAAAGGATCCGATTTTACAGATTTATCATACCATCCTGGGCATTGACATGGATACATTCAGTTCCCTTGTTAGATTTTGAAATCGGAAGTGTCAAATCGAAAACTGATGTGCCTATGCTGGAAATAGGCTATATAAATCTATCAACCGGAATGTTATTTCATTGGACTCAAGAAGGCTTGAAAAGAAGGTGGGAGCCACCCTTGGGATATTTGTTCAAAACTGCTGTGGCATTATTCCATCCATCATTCTGAAAGCCTGTAAAGAGTCCTTTTTAATTCTGGTTACAGTATTGGGGTATCTTAATCAGAAATTTTAAAATCTAAAACGTTATTTTCTAAAAGGAAATAGCATAGGTAAAATATATAGTATGGGAGTTTCCGCTTCTATATCATCGGGTTTTTTATGTAAGATACATATTCCTACATTACATTCTTAGATTCGTCACCTAACTGTGTTTCAATAACGTATACTGTGTCACCGTATATGTGTATGGCACCGTATACTGTGTCACAGTGTCACCATGTACTATGTTTTGACATTGTGACAAAATAGAAAACAGGCTATTTTTCGTAGTAAACGAAACTAATGAAGTATTTTTTTTTTTTTTTTTATGTATTATTATGTTATTTCTCCTATAAATGCATTTTTTAAATTATGCAACTAGAATAGAATGAATATCCTCTACAACTATAATATATTTCCTAACTGTACTTCAAATGTTCCATTAAATTATTATAAACTAAAAATGTTTATACGTTTAACATTTATGTTAATACGTATAACGTTTATGTTTAACGTTTTACTTTTATGGTTAATTTTGAATTATAAGTAAAATGTCAGATATGGCAATTTAAATATACGAAAACAGCTAATTATCTCAAACAGTTATATGGTTTTAAGAGATAAATAACTGTTCGAGAAATACAATAATCCGTATCCTAATTAAAGAGCCGTAGTGACACACACTTGATAACGCTGAATCTGCTACAGATATTCCATTGCAGTGTCAAATCACCTGTCAGTATACACTGCATTGTGAAATAACGCTAATTATATGCCAAATCTCAAAAAAAAAAAAAAAAAAGAATTTAATGTTACTTAAATGGCAAAATACATTTATTTCTCAACTTAAAACATTTATTTTATTAGCGCTAATAATTATACATGATGAGTTCACTTTTTTACTTCACGGAATTAAAATTAAAAAACAACGTTGTTTTCTGACATTTAATTCGAAATAATCAGCTAGCTGAATCATTTGGAATCAACTATGGTAACAAATAATAATAATAATAATAATAACAAACCACCAGATATTTGCATTCACTTAATTCGCATTCATTAAATAATGATAATAAACACAAAATTAATTCGCCAGTGTTAGCACTTTTATATACTTTTCAAGATTAAAAAAAAAAAGAAGAAAAGATTCCATTATTTGAAACCTTCTTTGCTTATAAAAATTAAGATAAGCTGCTTTTATCTGAAATTTAAACAGACTTTTAAAAGTCTCAGTGCGAAAATCCTTTTGCTCTCTGAGCTCTTAAAAAAAAAAATATAAAATAAAATAAAGAACAAAATAAATTCTACCTCGAGGGAACGTTCATTTTGAATAATTTTGAGAAGGAATATTTTATTACTTGGAAGAACAAGAACACTTAAAACTTTATGGCTTCGAGCAGAGTTGTAAAAGGGGGGAAAATATTCCCTGTTTTAGGACTGAGGGAAAACGGTAGGGATTTCTGAACTAGAGTCGAACGAACAATGCAATGTTATGGATTTTGCGGTGGATTAAAATAGTATTGTAACCGTTGTTACCTGGAGTAACAGTGCAAATGAGGCCACGAGCGGAGAATTTTAAATCGCAATTCTCGCTCGGGACACCAAGTTATTCGTTGATAATTCACTGCTTTAAATTTTGGAGGTATTACTCTTCGTTATAAGGAATTAAGAGGGAAAATTTCGGGTTTGGTAATCTTTTGAATATTGCGTGTATGTGATAAATTATACAGTTGCCGATTTGGTTCTAGCGCGAAAGAGATTACGAAGTCAAAGCTTAGAATTTTCAGTGAATTAATGAGGTGTGAAAAATCATATTTCTGAAATAAAATTTACACTTTGGTTGATTAGTTGTTGTTTTAATTTAAATGTTTATAAATACAGATATTTTTGTATCAATTAATTTTAATTTCTAGTTTTTTAATTAATAAATGTTTCTAGTTAAGTTGATGATTAAAATTTCCATATTTAGATATTTTTTATTCTAAGCCGGGAATGGGCACAATTTTAAACTTTTTGCCTGCATTCCACTTTCCACTGGCTCGAGGAGAACGGGAGATGGGTGCGAACCCCCAAGTGCTGGTTCTTGAGAGTGCCGTTACAATGCCATCTTGAGCTCTACTAAAACTATATGAGAAATGCAATAATCCGTATCATAATTGAAGGATCGTAGTGGCACACACTTGACAACGCTGAATCTGCTACAGATATTCTAGGCAGTGTCAAATCAATCACCTGTCAATATACACTGCATTGTAAAAATAACATTTACTAATTAAATGCCAAATCACAAAAAAAAAGAAAAAGGAATTTAAAATTATTTAAATTAATACATTGATAAAACATTTCTTTCTTAAACTAAAACATTTCTTTCATTAGCACTAATAATTATCCATGATGATTCATTCCATTTTCATTTTTACTTCAAGAAATTAAAATTAAAAAACAATGTTATTTTCTTACATTTAATTCGAAATAATCAGCTAGTTCCAATCATTTGGAACCAACGATCATAACAAATAATAATAATAACAAATTGCCAAATATTTGCATTCATTTAATTCGCATTCATTAAATAATGATAATAAACACAAAATTAATTCGCCAGTGTTAGCACTTTTATATACTTTTCCAAGATTAAAAAAAAAAAAAAAAAAAAAAGGAAGAAAAGATTCCATTATTTGAAACCTTCTTTACTTATAAAAATTAAGATAAGCTGCTTTTATCTGAAATTTAAACAGACCTTTAAAAGTCTCAGTGCGAAAATCCTTTTGCTCTCTGAGCTCTTTAAAAAATATAAAATAAAATAAAGAATAAAATAAAATAACAGAATAAATTCTATCTCGAGGGAACGTTCATTTTGAATAATTTTGAGAAGGAATATTTTATTACTTGGAAGAACTAGAACATTTAAAACTTTATGGCTTCAGGCAGCCAGCATGAGTTGTAAAAGGGGTAGGGGGATATTCCCTTTTTTTAAGTCTGGAGGGAAAACGGTAGGGATTTCTGGACTAGAGTCGAACAATGCAATGTTATGGATTTTGCGGTGGATTAAAATGGTATTGTAACCGTTGTTACTCGGAATAACAGTGCAAATGAGGCCACGAGCGAAGAATTTTAAATCGCAATTCTCGCTCGGACATCAAGTTATTCGTTAACAATTCACTGCTTTAAATTTTTGGAGGAATTACTCTTCGTTATAAGGAATTAAGAGAGAATTTTGGGTTTGGTAATCTTTGAATATTGCGAGTGTGATAAATTATACAGTTGCTGATTTGGTTATAGCACGAAAGAGATTACGAAGTCAAAGCTTAGAATTTTCAGTGAATTAATGAACTGTGAAAAATCAATTTCTGAAGTAAAATTTACACTTTGGTCGATTAGTTGTTGTTTGAATGTTAAATTAAATGTATAAATACAATATTTTTGTTTCAATTATTTTTTATTTATAGTTTTTTTAAATGATAAATGTTTCTAGTTAAGCTAATGATTAAAATTTTTATGTTTATATATTTTTATACTGAGGCTGGAATGGACACAATAAATCTTTGGCTGGGTTGTACTTTCCATTGGCTCGAAGAAAATTGGAGATGGGTGCGCCCCCCCTCCTCCCTAAGTGCCACCCTGGGAAGTATTCGGTGCAGAACACTGGGATCTATATCTATTTTTAAATGGCTTAAGTGAAAAACACCCACCATTCGTAGCAAATCACATGTAAAGGATGGTTGGATAAATCTGTATACCAGAATGCCTTTTTGTTGGATTTGAATAGAACGTGTGAGCTCCCTCTTTCCAGGCGGCTTGTTGCCCACTTGACTAGCTCTCTAGTCTTTGGATCACAGGCTTCTGGTTCGAATTCTGGCTGTGGCATGGATTCTTTTGTTAGTGGTTCGGAATCCATGTAAAGCTGTAGGTCCCGGACTAATTAGTTTAAGGTGTGCAAAAAAATGACCGCAGAGAGAAAACCAAAAACAAACTTTTCCAATAGCGTCGCTTTTGGGAAGTTCAAACCTTGAATTATTTTGCGGGAATCAAGAAGTCCAACAGTGGTGCCCTGTGGCGGACATGACATCGTCACCAAGTAGTGCTGTAGTTTATAAAAAAATATGTAGTAAAGGTTTATATTTTAAATTTTTAAAGACGCTTTATACATATACATTGTTTATACATTTATTTCTCAACTTAAAACATTTCTTTTATTACCGCTAATATTTATCCATGATGAGTTCACTTTTTACTTCACGGAATTAAAATTAAAAACGAAGTTATCTTCTGACATTTAATTCGAAATAATCACCTAGTTGAATCATTTGGAATCCACTACCATAACAAATAATAATAATAATAACAACAAATCGCCAGATATTTGCATTCACTTAATTCGCATTCATTAAATAATGACAACAAAACACAAAATTAATTCGCCAGTGTTAGCACTTTTATATACTTTTCAAGATAAAGAAGAAAAAAGATTCCATTATTTGAAACCTTCTTTGCTTATAAAAATTAAGATAAGCTGCTTTTATCTGAAATTTAAACAGACCTTTAAAAGTCTCAGTGCGAAAATCCTTTGCTCTCTGAGCTCCTTTAGAAAAAAAAATAATAAAATAAAATGAAATAACAAAATAAATTCTACCTCGAGGGAACGTTCATTTTGAATAATTTTGAGAAGGAATATTTTATTACTTGGAAGAACAAGAACACTTAAAACTTTATGGCTTCAAGCTACCAGCAGAGTTGTAAAAAGGGGGGGATATTCCCTGTTTTTAAGACTGAGGGAAAACGGTAGGGATTTCTGAACTAGAGTCGAACAATGCAATGTTATGGATTTTGCGGTGGATTAAAATTAAAATGGTAACAGTGCAAATGAGGCCACGAGCGGAGAATTTTAAATCGCAATTCTCGCTTGGGACATCCAAGTTATTCGTTAACAATTCACTGCTTTAAATTTTTGGAGGTATTACTCTTCGTTATAAGGAATAAGAGGGGAAAATTTTGGGTTTGGTAATCTTTGAATATGCGTGTATGTGATAAATTATACAGTTTCCGATTTGGTTATAGCGCGAAAGAGATTACGAAGTCAAAGCTTAGATTTTTCAGTGAATTTAATGAACTGTGAAAAATCAATTTCTGAAGTAAAATTTACACTTTGGTTGATTAGTTGTTGTTTGGATGTAAATTAAATGTTTATAAATACAATATTTTTTGTTTCAATTATTTTTATTTATATATTTTTTTAATTAATAAATGTTTTAGTTTGATGATTAAAATTTCAATATATGGATAATTTTTTATTTTAAGCCGGAAATGGGCACAATAAATATTTGGCTAGAATTGTACTTTCCGTTGGTTTAAGGGGGACGGGAGTTCTGTGCGAACCTCCCAAATGCCATCCTTGAAAAGTGTTCGGTGCAGCACACTGGATTTATGCTAAATCTATTGTTCTAGTGTTGAATGGTTTAGGTAAAAGCACCCACCATTTGTAGACAATCACTAGCGGTGTGGTTTTTTTGATATCACAGGCTTCAGGTTGGAATATTGGCTGTGGCATGGATGTTAGTTAGTTAGGAATCTACTTTAAATTGTAGGTCCCTATTAATTTAAGATGAATATAACGTGATTAATTAATTTTTAGTGTGGTGCATTGTAAAAGTCCATCCTTTCATATTGCAGTCTGGGTTATGCTGAATTCTCTAGATACCACCCATTCAATTAGCAATTGATTTCAGACAAAAGTGAAATTACATTTGACAAAAAGATCCATCAGTCAACACCACAAACTGATGCATAGCAACTCCTAGACTGATTTAAAAACAAAATCACAATATTTCATCATTGTCATCATCAATCTCACAAAAACAAAATCCCCAAAACAGCAAATTACAGTGACAAGATTTTCGATTATCTGTAGTGTGTACCAACACAGTCTTTCGTTACCTGATATAAAACCCATATTTATCCTTTTCACACTAATGCAGAAGACATCAGTCCTTTTTAACAAAAAAGAACAGGGTTTTCTTAACCCTAATTACGAAACTCAATCCCCCCCTTTTTTTTTTCTTCCTGCCACCGCCCATCTGATCGATAGATACCCTGAGCGAAAACTTCCCAGACCATTCTTGTGTGGAGCAATTGATTCTCTCCTGCATAACCTAATCCAATTTGAAGAGAAGAACCCCTATTCATTAGGTACTTTTCACCGCCAAATTGCCGCACGCGGACCCGAATTGAATTCTGGGAGTTTTCTTTGTTCTACCACTCTCCTTTTCTGCCACTATTCTCAATGCAAAAACAAAGTGGATTCTTGTTTTCTGTAATAGATTCGACGAATGATTAATCTCTGTGATGAACCATTGAATATAATTTTTTTTTTTTTCCTCTTTGAAACTCTCGGAGAAAACATTTAAAAGCTTGTTCCACTGTTAGGAACGTGGTGGAGATTGATAAAACGCTCCGATTCACTCTGAAATAAGCTGCAAAGAAAGAAACTTCTGTTCTAACGCACTCTTGTGTTTTGTAATTACCTATGTAGTCTATGTGTGCAGGAACCCATGCTGCGTCTGATATATATTGAAAGCTCTATGTTGTTAGAATGCGTTCTGTTTGCTAATCAACGGAAATTTTTTTGTAAGAAATTGGTTGTCTAGTGGAATCTATAGTGATAATTGTAATTAAAGAATGCTCCCTTTGTCCCACAATAATAATTGCAAGTGAATATTTAAATTGCAATTATTGGCAAATGTAGTTGTAAGTTATGTTGTAACGCAAAATTGCGAAGTCTTCAATCAAAATCAGACATCTGTCATTTGTTTCAACACTTCAATCTTTAGCTAATTATTACGAATTATAACTATTTTTCTAATTTCATACGCTGATCGAAATCAGTTGTTTTATTTCAGTTGAAAATCATCCCAGTATAAAAATACAATGAAAAAAATAATAATTTTCAAGTAAAGCTCGAGTTGCGATTGTCCGGTTTTTGATGCATCAACAGAAAAACGAAAAGTTTGCAGGAAGGTGCAATGACGTTAGCTGCAAAACAATTGAAGTGCAGCAGAATGACCTATCAAGAATTGGAAACATGTTCCCGAAAGTAATTTTCAAGGTTAATCTTAAGCTAATGTTGAATCTTTGAAAAAAAAGAAAAAAAAAAAAAACTAGGGACGTAAAATCAAAGATTGTGGGAGAAAACTTGGAAAATTTAGACATATTCCTTTTAGTAGTAGAACCACCATAAAATCAGCAGTTCACACGTAGTAAGTTTGTAAATCTGCATTATTCTGAATTTTAAAATTCATAAAAGTGGAAATCCATATCCCTTTTAAGTTCACTCATACAATGAAAAGCAAAGCTTCGCAGCCAATTCTATCTACAAGTTTATAATGCAGTATTGAAATTATTGAGAATATCAAAAGAAACTATCAAGCACTCTAATATTTTTAATTTATTATTTAATTTAATATAGTTTTTGATAATAAGTGTTGCATTCTGCATTTTTCTTTAGTTACTATTATTATGAGACAAATTAAATTCCTCAACAGCTGCTATCATTATGGGACAGAAGGATTATGATATATCATATCTACAAATATACATATAATATCGTGTCTCATATGCAAGGCGTGCTGTTAAAATGATTCTGTTGCGTGTTAATAAGAAGTGGTAAAAGAGTTCGGTTGTTTAAGGAATATTGAAACGTGAAAGAGTGGCAATTGTTATTTATGAAATATAAAAGACTACTGGTTTACCAATTTAATCAAATTACGGATAGTTTAATTAGATTGGTAAAACTTAATTTGAAGTTTAAATGTTTTCCATTTATAATATTTATTTCAAATGATAGGGGGGGATCAGAACATTCAAACTAACCTTGGAAACTTAAATTCTACAGTCCCTTGGAAAATCTTTGTCTAATGCATTTACAAATAGAAAAAGATCAATGACTCTGTCTAAATACAAGTGGATGTATTGAAAGAGTAAAAAGTAAAGTAAAATAAAAAAAATAATTCTAAGTTGATCCTGTTAAAAAAAAACAGAATCAAATCGGTTAATTTATTTTGTAATATTCACTACTCTATATAACTGATTTATTTTTCTAAACGTGAAATCGTATATTATTGTTCTGTAAAAATATCCTTTTTGAATAAAGGAATAGTGTTTGAAAACTAGTTTTTCTAAGATTTAAAGAAGTAATATAAAAAAACAATTTATGTCAATTCCTACTTAGGTCAACAAAGAAAAATTTTATTTTAGTTACTTTTATTAAATAATTACAATTAATATAAATAAGATATGTATAGGATGAAATGAAGAAAGAATGAAAAAAAAAAAAAAAAAAACAGAAAAGCAATCTCGAATTACATCAAAATAAAAAAAAGCAAATATATTAGGCTATATTTCAAATTCAATTAAAAACGTTTTTGATCATTTAAAATTAAAAAATATAGAATACATTAACAAGAATACTCAAACAAGATTGTTTCAAAGTTCAAACGTAAAAAATTAAGAATAATAATATCCAGAAAAATAAGCTAAATTAAAATCAGACGATTTTTTATATATTTTGCCACTTTGTAGTTACATTATTTTAAAAATTGAACAATATATATTAAAACGAATAATAAAAATACTTAATAATTGAATGAATAAAATAATTTATAATTAGTTAATGATGAGAAAAAGAGATCATTAACTAATTATTAATTAATTAAGGATGAGCAAATGAGATGAAAGAGCAGCGCGAATATATGAATATTTCTCTCGTATAAAACTAAAATTAATTAATTTAATTTAATGAATTAATTAATATTTGAAAAAAACTGTATTAACATCAATATAAGTGTCATCCACTGCAAGTTCAAAAAAATGTATTTGAACTTGAGTGGATAAATAAAATCATTTTACGAACGATTGAAAATTTGAACAAGATGTATATATAGGGAGAGTGTGAACTAATAGTAGGAATTGAAGAAAACGCTTGTTTCTTAAGTTCTTCTATTAAAAATGATAGAAATAAAAAAAATTTTAAACTGCATTTCATCTTTCACTAATACAACAGTTTTTCAATTGTTATACGAAAGATTATAAAAAATAAATTAAAAAACATTTAAAGTTTAAAAACTTCCATGTTTTTTAAGAGATAAGAAAATTCAATGACGCTGTCTGAATTCAAGTAAAGGAAATAAAACAACTTAAGACATCATCTAAAAAAAAAAAAAAAAGAAAGTCGTCAAAAAAATTAATTAATTAAATAAAACCATGCTGTTAATTTATTTTTGTTATATTTAACACTTTTTCAAATTGTCTATTTATTTCTTATAAACATGGGACATTAGATGTTTAATTTTATTGGAAAATACTATAATTAAAAAAAGTTAAACATCATAAATAAAACATTATCTTGAACAAACTTAAATACCATCTTGAATAAAATTAAATATCTTATTAAACTATTAAGGAAATCTTTTTCAATTGATAACCAACGACAAGTTAAGTTTACAGACGCTGTCTGAATTCGAGTAAATGAAACAAAAGGAAGCAATTTAAAATATCACCTAAAAAACAACTTCAAAAAATATATAAAATCCATGCCTGTTAATTTATTTTTGTAATGTTTACCACTTTTCAAATTATCCATTTATTTCTCATAAACAGAAGACATTATAGTATTGTCCAATAAAATTAAATATGTAAGAAGATGTTCTTTTAATTGAAGAACCAACGACGACTTGAGTTCAACGATGCTGTCTGAATTCAAATAAACGAAACAAAGGAAGCAATTTAAAACATCACTTAAAAAAAATAAAAAATAAAAACTTCAAAAAATAAATAAACTCCATGCCGTTAATTTATTTTGTAATATTTGATGCTTTTCAAATTATCCATTTAGTACTCACAAACATGAAACATTATAGTATAGTCCAATGAAATTAAACACGTGAAGAAATTCTTTCAATTACTAACCAACGACGCGTTAAGTTCAACGACGCTGTCTGAATTCAAGTAAATGAAACAAAACAACTTAAAACATCGCCCTAAAAAAATAATTAATTAATAACATAAAATTGCCGTTAATTTATTTTGCAATAATTACCACTTTTCAAATTATTCATTTATTTCTCATAAACAGGAGGCATTATAGTATTGTCCAATGAACATATTCATTAATGTTTCTAATAATTCTATTCTGATTAAATGATGATTCTTGATGATTCTATTCTGATTATTCTGTAAATTAATATTTGAAAAAATTGTATTAACATTCAGTGTCCTCCACTACAAGTTCCAAAAAAAAAATGTATTTGAACTGGAGTGGATGAATAAAAGTATTTTATGAACGATTGAAAATTTGAACAAGATATATATAGGGGAGTGTGAACTAATAGAAGGAATTGAAAAAAGCGTCGTCAATTTAATAAATAAATAAAATCCATGCCGTTAATTTATTTTGTAATATTTAACACTTTTTAAATTATCTATTTATTTCTCATAAAAGATGAGACATAGTATTGTCCAATGAAGTTAAACATGCGAGAAGACGTTCTTTTGATTGAAGAACCAGGATTTCAAAAATTAGCATTTCCAGGATTTGAACAAAAGTTACAAATACTAGCATCTTATGCCTACCCATTAATAAAAAAACTGAAATAACTTTTTAAAATGCATGAAAACTTTAAAAATGCCATTGATCTCTCTCTCAAATACTGCAGTTCTTTAACTGATACTACCTGGGAGACTTAGAAGACCATAAAAAACGCTTGAGAGGCCTTTTCTGTCTAATGCATTTACAGATAAGAGATCAACGACGCTCTCCTGAATTCAGGTGAACGAGATCGAGAAGAAAAAAAAAAAAAAAGAAAAAAGTGAGTAAAATAAACGAAACAGTTCCGACTTCCCCGAAAGAATTCCCCCCCATGCCCCCAAAATGTGCGAAATCGAAGCGTAGCGTTTTTTTCTTTAATGGAAATGTCCTGCGACGGGTTCAGGAGATACGCGGCAGCACAACAACGGCCCAGGCGCTTATCTCTTCACCTGAGGAAAGAGATAAAAGGTTTCTTTCGTATCTCGTTTCTCTCTTATCCCCTTAAAAACGAAACAACCGCTTTTTATATTTATAGCTGTCCGCTGAGCTCGCTTTTATCGCTAAGTGCTCCGAGGTGATGGACATTTTTTTCTTTTTTCTCTTTCTTCTTTTTTCATTACTTATTTCTTGCTCTGAGAAATTCTTGAGAAAAGAGTCTTGGGTGCTGCTGCTGGTTTACGATTCTGCCATTCATTATCACAGCACGTAAATGGTGGATGCATTGTTAACAATATATCCTTTCAAGTAATGATGGCTATTGTCTGATGGCCGATTGGCTAGCGCTCTCTGACGCTCGGTACCACAGGTTTCGGGTTAGAATACCAGCAAAAACATCCATGCCCCGGCCATGATTCGAACCTGAAGCCTGGGATACTTGGCCGCAGCCTCCGAATCCTGGCGGTGCCATGGATGTTTATAGGGGTTAGGAATGCACTTTAAACCGTAGGTCCCGGTCTAACATAATCGTAGAGCATTGCGAGGGTATTGCTACTCCGCGTCCGTAGATTATCTTCAAGCTAAACGCACTTTCTGGTAGTGCTAAGTGAGTAACGTCGGAGCGGCGCTTGCCTTAAGGCGTCCAAGACAATTGCCAAATGTTAGCCAGCTGCATTAGAGGGGGAAAAATAATAATTTAGCCCAACTGGTGGTCCAGTGGTAACGGACGGCTCGGATGTAAATCGGCTAATGACGTCCGTTTCAGACACTGTTTTTGAATGAGGATATGGTAATTGTGACCAACAACAATGTAAAACAATTCTCTGTATCCTTTGTCAAGCTTTCTCATGAAAATTTCCTTGTCCCTTCCCTATACAACGGGAAAATGGGAGATAGTTATCCTACAAGTTCTTCCAAAAGTTATCTCCCTCCCCTTATCGTCCTTCGGGTAGTTCTTCGTAATCTTCATAAGTTTAATATGTGGCACGCTATGTTTAAAAAAAAAAATGAATGGCCGAGTGGCTAGCGCTATGGCACTCGGTACCACAGGTTTCGGGTTCGAGTCCGTTGTTGCCATGGATGTTTGTAGGGGTTCGGATTCCACTTTAAACCTGCAGGTCCCGGTCTAATAGGATCGTAGAAGCGTTGCGGGGGGGTGGTGTTACTCCGCTTCCGCAGCTTATCTTCAAGCTACACGTAACTCCGGAGTAGTGCTAAGTGAGTCGGTGCAGCACTTGCCTTAAGGCATCCAAGACAACTGTCTAAGTGTTTGCCAGCTGCATTAGAGTAGAAAAAAAGTAATGACTTAGCCCAACTGGTGGTCCAGTGGTGTGCAAATCCCGCTGATGATGTCCGTTTCTGTCACTGTTTTTGGCATGAGGGTATGATAATTGTGATCAACAACAATATAAAACAATACTCTATATCCTTTGTCAAGCTTTCTCATGAAAATTTCCTTGTTTCTCGCCCTGCTATACAATGAGAGATAGTTATTCTAAAAGTTCTTCCAGAAAGTTATGCCCTCCCCTTATCGTCGTTCAATGAGTTCTTCGTAGTATTTATAAGCTTAATATAAGGCACGCCGATATTAAAAAATAATAATAAATATATAGAAAGAATAGTAATTCGTGTAGTTAATATGCATGAACTTTGAAAAAGTTTTGGTTCGGTTTTATTCGGTTTGACACTCTACTGTCACTTTTTATGCACACTTTGTGCTGATTGGACAGGAACCTACAGTTTAATGTGGATTCCAAACCACTAACAAACATCCATTCCACCGCCAGGATTCGAACCTGAAGTCTGTGGCCTCAAAGACCAGAATGGTTTAAAGATGGTTTAGGTAGAGAGAAATTTGATTAACCATGAAATCTGTAGAAAATATTATCAACCTAATATCACCAGAGTCATCAATTCTTTTCGCATCAGATGGTTTTGGGCCTACTTTTAGATGCGATTATATGAACCCTGTTTAAAGGTGAATTTTGAGAATGTAGATGGTACCAGAAAAAGAGGCAGACCTCGCACAAGGTAGATAGACTGCATAGAGGCAGATCTGAATATATTAAAAATCAATCATTGGCGGACTATGGCGTCTGATCGGATCTGTTGGAGGAAGTTTGTTGAGACAGGCTTGGCCTGTAACAGGCTGTCGTGCAAGTAAAAGAAGAATATGCATGAGTTCACAAGTTCAAATCTGCCGAAGTCCTTACAGGCTTGCCCTAATATTAACGTAACTGTTAATTTTGCTACGTTGACAAGAATCGTCAACTCCAGTTGACGAAAGGAAGAATTAACGGTTAATTTAACCTTGTTGGTAGATAGCATTAGGAGTAGCGCTAATTTTAACTCCTGTTGAATTCAACTCTTTGGAAGGGCAGAAGTATATATGAGCAAAAGGATTTTAACGCCTGTTTAATTTAACGCTTTCGAAAAGGAAAGGTTGACATTAGCAACACACCAATTGTTGCCTTAAATTTAACCTGCAATTGAATTCAGCTCTCTCATTCGTTGATGCGTTTATTTATTTATTTTTTAACTTTATATAAACAAAGCATGAATGAAATTTAAAACAGAATTTCTCAATTCCATTTATATTGAACGTTTCTGTCGCTTCATAGTTATTATTTGGGTTATTTATTTTTCTGGTTATTGTATTTCACTTTTTAATTGCTTTTGCATGGTGAAATTATTGATAAAAATTACAAAGAATTTTGAAAAATGTGATACATTATTATGTAAAGATGAATTATGAATTATGTAAAGATGTGATACATTAAAATAACAGTAAAAGATGTTAACGCAAGGATGGGTCATTTATTTTTTGTAATTTTTTAACATATATTATATTTTATACATAGGTCAATAGATTAAACATGTCAAACATATTCTTTAATTTTTTTTACATATGTCAAATACCCAATTGAGATTTTCTGCATTTGTTAATGATATGAATATATTACGTTCATCGAAGCTTAAAAGTATAGTTATTTACATTATCTCTTAAGAATTCGTAGTATTCTGTTAATGAATTATCTTATTTGTCTGCATTTGGTGATATTTCTATCCTGTCTTAGTGCTTTTCTTAAATAAAGGAATGCATAATTTAATGGAAAATTTTGCAATTTGTTTTCTTTACCGAGATAATAAACATATTGCGATTAAATCACAGCTAGACGTGAAATTCCGAGGATCACAGCTAAATGAAACAGGAAAAGGAATTCATAAAAGTAGTTCCACAAAAATTTCAAAAGTAGTTCAATTGAAAAAAATAATAAATAAAAATAAAATTGTAATCGAGCCATTGAGCCACGAGTCGGTGCATATCTACCTTCCTAACTGTGAATGACTTAGGTGAAAGTGACTGAGATTAGAAAACAACAATAATGTTTAATAGTATATTTATTAATCGTTTCTGAGAGAAACGATTAATAAATTACAGATCATATATTAAATTACAGATTACAGATTTTGTTTGCACGTTGCTTTATGTACGTGTGTTTATTGTTTATTGACAGGTTTTTTATGTATACAATTTTATGTATGTATGTTTTTATTGTTTATTTACTGGATTTTTATATATTCAATATGTATATTGACATGTTTAGTTTTATTAACCACCTATGACCAAAACAAATAGAAAACTAAAATATTTCTCTGACTGTAAAAAAATTAATATTAACCCAAATAACAAATAAAAATGTATTTCGCTTCAGCTGTTTAAAAAAAAAGGGAAAAAAAAAATATATCGAATTCTTCGCACAAATGACTGGATCAATTCCATAAATGGATTTTTCCATGCTTATTCGAAACCAATATTTTTTCCCCCACTTAATGTCGATCGTCCTACGAAATTTTTTCAAATTAATTTCAATTCCTCTTCCTATAAGTAATGATAACTCTACACAAAAAAAAACAAATGGCAAACAATCCACTGCGTCTAAATTTGTCTCGTTCAACCATTAATTATCGTCAACATCAATATTGTTGGGAAAAAAAAAACCCTCCGAAATATCTGCTAACCGCGCAGTAAAAATTAAAAGGAAAAAAAAAAAAAAAGAATGAGAATAGAACGGAATGTCTGCGAAGGAGGAAAAATCTGGTTTGGAACCTCAAGGGACCCATGCTTTCAACTCTTCCGGGGTGAGAAGAAGAAAAACAAAAATAAAAACCTCCCCTCTCCGTTCGAGATAAGACCCACCCCCTTTCCCCTTCTCTCTTGCAGATTCTTATCTTCGGTTTCTGAGGCTTCAATGTCTCCCCAGGGGGTCCACTGAATCGAGGGAAAATTGGGGCTTTATTGAAATCTTTTGCACCAGCTCTACAACGGAAGAGAGACATAAATCTGAGAGCTTTGAGGAACTTGACCACCGAGATTGACAGATAAATGAAGGAAAAAATGTGGTAGATGGCCAATCTTCGCTAAATTACCTTT
The DNA here is from genome assembly GCA_021605095.1 of Caerostris extrusa. Classification (NCBI taxonomy): domain Eukaryota; kingdom Metazoa; phylum Arthropoda; class Arachnida; order Araneae; family Araneidae; genus Caerostris; species Caerostris extrusa. The sequence continues at coordinate 24,787 of BPLR01001897.1, forward strand.
TTTGTGGTACATTGGTACTTATGTAACCGGGTTTCAAATTCAGAATTTCGTCACCTTGGGAATTTGATACAAACTTGATATTTTGTATCTTAATTCATATTGTCTTCATCCATTAATAATGGGGATATAGGCTTTTCGGCAACTTCATTATCATATTCATTGACTTATGTACAGCCCACAATGTGTAGAGGAAGAAGATTTGGTTTGTCGCTTACGCTCTACAATGATTTTCATTTTGTGCACACGAGGGTTAAACAGACCGGGACCTATAGTTTAATGTGGATTCGAACCATTAACAAATAACCACGCCACCGCCAGGATTCAAATTGAAGCCTATGGTCTAGATAGCCAATCTGCCATCAGGCCGCAAAGGAAGAGGATATTGCCTTCCGCGAAAACTTTTAAATCTAAACACCTTCCAGGATTGCATCTTGACTGTTGATACTAGATGCGTTGTACATATCTAAATCACCATAGAGTCAATTCTTTTGTGAAAGTAGTGTAACTGCAACAAACATCGCTGAAAGACTTGAACTTGAACCCTGTAGCGGTAGATAGGTGTTGGTTTACTGCACAAGGTCCAGTTTTGTCCAATCTGCTCAAAAATCAGTAATGCTTCAGCTAGATGAAAAATAAAACTATTAATCCATAAAACTAATTTTAAAAAAACTGTTTCTGACGGACACTTAATTTAAAGAACTCTGTAAGTGATTTTAAAAACAATACAGCAAATCATGCAACAAAGTTAAAACTAAATTCGATTTGAATTATACATATCAGTCCAATGCGATATCCTTCTCTTATTCGACATCATCATGATCATTGAATCCGTCTCCGATTTTGATTCTGGAAACAGATGATAAATTTTATTCTAAATGAAATGGATGCTGAATCCGATTTTGATTTTGATTCTGAGGCGGCTTTTTAAATCTTTTCTTGTGCACTACTTTGTTAAGTTTTTAATTTTGTTTAGGTATGTTTTGACCATCTAGTATTTTTTATCTTTCTTGGGTAAAAAATCTTTGATTGTTAGAAATAGATTTTTTTTTCTGAATACTATGGTTTTAGGACTGGCAGGTGAAGCAGACAGGTATTGATGATTCTGCTAAATAATTAACAGCCGAACACGCATGCATAGAGGAGGTGAAATTTTCTGAAGATGTGGACAAATTATTCCAGAAATATTGCTACCAGTCTTTGCGAAGATTGAACATTTTGGACCAACCTCCAGTTGGAACTGTCGAATTAAAGGACACCTACTCTGCTGGAATTTTAAAGAACTTGACTGTAGCCCACATCCCTAATGTGAATCGAACTTTGTCCTCTTGCACTTTAACCAATTTACGAACTGTCACTGACCCTAGAACAGGGCTCATAACTTATAAAGCCTGACTTGATCTGTCACTTCAGATTTTTGATTTTCATATAATGAGGATTTTGCATCTATTGGAATTCAACTTTGCAAGTATCTTAAATTTTTTTCTAGTTATTTTATGTTTGCTGAAGTGTTCTCAATCTGAAATTAGCCGCTACCTCTTTACGTGGCCTGCGACTGAACTTTTCTTGTTATCCTTGATTTTTTTCCCGAAGTTTATTCCTTGATTTAATTGATAGTTTTGTATCGTATACCAACATAATATTTTCCGTATACTTCTCTTAAGAAAATCAAACGGAATGGGACCTTTGATTATCCGTTCAATAGTAGTATTACAAAGAATTAAAAATTGACAACATCAAACCATTAAAAACATTTAAAAATTACACAAGTAATTGGAAAGGGCTCACCCTAAAGATACATAAATATAATAAAGACATTTTGTGCACAATATCGAGTTTTATTTCAATCAGAAAAATTGACTCTAACGAATTTACACGTAATGTTCTCCACTGTATGAGTAATCAAGTTGAAAATTGCCAACCGTAGCAAACAGCTGAACCTCGCTTCTAATTATACTTTAAAATTAAACTCTGTCGTATTAAATCCGGGAAATTCCTGCAAACGATTAACTTCGCGGACACACCAGCGCGGAGCCTTCGTGGACTCATCAGGATTTATCGTACGGCGTGTAAGAGACTAATGGAAAGCCTCCTCGACTACCTGTATCTCATTAAGCCCCAAACTTCGTCTTGTCTCGTCCAAACTTTTTCTTTTCCCAGCCAGGGCACTGATTGATACAATTCTTCCCCAACGAAAACAAAAGTTCACTGTTTTCAGCGAAACCTTTCATCCAGAGATCCCCTGATAAATGACTGACTTGTTCCGCGATGAAATAGTAGACTTACCTTTTGGAAAACCGATGTCTGGAAGTGTGCCCATCCGAGCGTCTTGTTTGATTTTCCTTCCTCTTTTCCTCGGGGTTGTTTGTGGAAATTTTTGTCTTTCTGCGAGGAAGAGTGCCCATGGTACCATAGACTTTTTTTTTTTTTTACTTTTGACTAATCCATTCATTCTGGTGGTTGTTTCTGTTTGAGCAGCTGCTGGTTCCTTTCCGAATTTGTGGGTGGTGTGTTTGAGTGAATGTTCCGCGCTCTGTTGACTGAAACGGGGATCGTATTCTAGTGTCTTTTAATAAGATGACTTCTGGCCTCGGTAGGGGGAGGGACCAAAAGTAATTGAATTGTTTTGCTCGTCGACTACTGATGCTTTAAGTAACATCTATAATTAATTTAAATTCTTTTCAATGATTTATTTAAAAATAGGAGGGTTAGTTGACGTTAGCCAGATTAGTATGGCTAAAGCTCGGAATCCACTTTAAACCGCAGGTCTCGGTCTAATATGACTGTTGGGCGTAAGGCTGACAACCCTAATCCGTATAAGTAAGCATCTCCTGTCTCGAAATCTGCCAGTAGGTAGACGGCCTTGGCCCATGATTGGCAATGATGCAGAAGATTGGATTTGGTTTGGCTTGTCGCTAGATCCTCTTAGGCACACGAGGGTTAAACAGACCGGGACCTACGACTTAAAGTCTATTCCGAACCACTACAAACATCCATGGCACTGCCGGAACTCGAACCCGTAACCTGTGGTACCGGGCGACAGAGCGCTAGCCACTCGACCATCAGGCCCCGTGAAACAGAAGATAAGAAATAGAAGAATCGAAAGTAATTGAATTGCTTTGCTCGTCGACTACTGATGTTTTAAATAATGTCTATAATTAATCTAAATAATTGTTACTGATTTTTTTTGTTTGAAAATGTGAGGGTCTGAAGCGGTTTGCCGGGTAGCACGTTGGCTTTCGGAATTGCTATTACTAAACCACACCACATTAGTGTGGCTAAAGCTGTAATGTCCGCATGTTGTTATTTTGTGTTCCATATACTGAAAGTTGTAATATTTAAATGCCCTGATAAGATTTAGGGGACTGATGGCCAAGTAACTCAGCGCTCTGGCGCTCGGTGCCACAAGTTTCGGATTTGAATCACGGTGGTATTATTTATGTTTGTGAGTGGTTCGAATCCACTTTAAACAGCAGGTCCCTGTCTAATATGACTGTTGAGCGTAAGGCTGACAATCCTACCCCATAAGAAAGTAAACATATCCTGTCTCGAAATGGGTCTGATGGCCAATTGGCTAGTGCTTTGGCCTTTGGTACCACAGGTTTCAGATTTGAATCTTGGCGGTGGCATGGATGTTTGTGAGTGGTTCGGAATCCACTTTAAACTGTACATCCCAGTCTAATTAGAACCAAGTGTGCCCAAGATGACCGTAGAGCGACAAACCAAACCAAACCTAAGAATATCAACGGGAATGGGACTCCGTTCAGTAATAGTGCTGCATAGTATTAAAACTGACAATATGAAACCATTAAACACATTTAAGAATTACACCTAAAAATGAAAGATACATAAATATAAAAAATATATTTTGTGCTGAATATCGAGTTTTATTTCAATCAGAAAAATTGACTGTAACGAATTTTCACGTAATGTTCTCAACTGTATGAGTAATGAAGTTGAAAATTGCCAGCCGCAACAAACAGCTGAACCTCGCTTCTAATTATACTTTAAAATTAAACTCTGTCGCATTAAATCCGGGAAATCCCTGCAAACGATTAACTTCGCGGACACAGAGCATTCGTGGAGTCATCAGGATTTATTGTACGCCATGTAACAGACTAATGGAAAGCCTCCACGACTACCTGTATCTCATTAAGCCCCAAACTTCGTCTTGTCTCGCCCAAACTTTTCTTTTCCCAGCCAGGGCACTGATTGATACAATTCTTCCCCAAAGAAAACAAAAGTTCACTGTTTTCAGCGAAACCTTTCATCCGGATCCCCTGATAAATGACTGACTTGTTTCCGCGAAATAGACTTACCTTTTGGAAAACCGATGTCTGGAAGTGTGCCCATCCGAGCGTCTTGTTTGATTTTCCTTCCTCTTTTCCTCGGGGTTGTTTGTGGAACTTTTTGTCTTTCTGCGAGGAAGAGTGCCCATAGTACCATAGACTTTTTTTTTTTTTTTCTTCTTGACTAATCCATTCATTCTGGTGGTTGTTTCTGTTTGAACAGCTGCTGGTTCCTTTCCGAATTTGTAGGTGGTGTGTTTGAGTGAATGTTCCGGGCTCTATTGACTGAAACCGGGATCGTATTCTAGTGTCTTTTAATAAGATGACTTCTGGACTCAGTAAGGGAGGGACCAAAAGTAATTGAATTGTTTTGCTACTCGAAGTATTGATGCTTTAAGTTGTCTAGAAATAATTTAAATTATTCTTTAATGATTTTTCTTTGTTTAAAAATGCGAGGGTCTGAAACTGTTTGCCGGGTAGCACGTTGGCTTTCGAAATTCCTACGACAGAACCACACCACATTAAACCAAACCACACACGTTAGTGTGACTAAAGCTGTGACGTCTGCATTTTGTTATTTTAGGCTCCATAGACGGAATATGTAACAGTATGTTGTAATATTTACATGCCCTGATAAGAGTTAGGGGACTAATGACCGAGTGACTAGCGCTCAGGCGCTTGGTGCCACAGGTTTCAGGTTCGAATCACGGTGGTATTATTTATGTTTGAAATGGTTCGGAATCCACTTTAAACAGCACCTGTCTAATATGACAGTTGGGCGTAAAGCTGACAATCCTACCCCATAAGAAAGTAAACATATCCTGTCTCGAAATCGGTCTGATGGCCAATTGGCTAGTGCTTTGGCCTTTGGTACCACAGGCTTCAGATTTGAATCTTGGCGGTTTTCTTGGATGTTTGTGAGTGGTTCGGAATGCACTTTAAACTGTAGATCCCAGTCTAATTAGCCCAAAGTGTGCACAAGATTACAGTAGAGCGACAAACCAAACCAAACCTAAGAATATCAACGGGAATGGGACTCCGTCCAGTAATAGTGCTGCATAGTATTAAAACTGACAATATAAAACCATTAAACACATTTAAGAATTACACCTAAAAATTAAAGATACATAAAATAATAAATATATTTTGTGCTAAATACCGAGTTTTATTTCAATCAGAAAATACATTCGTTACCGAATTTTCACGTAAAGTTCTCAACTGTACTAGTAATCAAGTTGAAAATTGCCAACCACAACGAACAGCTGAACCTCGCTTCTAATTATACTTTAAAATTAAACTCTGTCGCATTAAATCCAGGAAATCCCTCCAAAACTATTAACTTCGCGGACACACCAGCGCGGATCCTTCGTGGACTCATCAGGATTTATCGTACGCCATGTAACAGACTAATGGAAAGCCTCCACGTCTACCTGTATCTCATTAAACCCCAAACTTCGTCTTGTCTCGTCCAAACTTTTCTTTTCCCAGCCAGGGCACTGATTGATACAATTCTTCCCCAACGAAAACAAAAAGTTCACTGTTTTCAGCGAAACCTTTCATCCAGAGATCCCCTGATAAATGACTGACTTGTTCCTGCGAAATAGACTTACCTTTTGGAAAACCGATGTCTGGAAGTGTGCCCATCCGAGCGTCTTGTTTGATTTTCCTTCCTCTTTTCCTCGGGGTTGTTTGTGGAACTTTTGTCTTTCTGCGAGGAAGAATGCCCATAGTACCATGGACTTTTTTTTTTTTTTTCTTCTTGACTAATCCATTCATTCTGGTGGTTGTTTCTGTTTGAACAGCTGCTGGTTCCTTTCCGAATTTGTGGGCGGTGTGTTTGAGTGAATGTTCCGGGCTCTGTTGACCGAAACAGGGATCGTATTCTAGTGTCTTTTAATAAGATGACTTCTGGTGTCAGTAGGGAAGGGACCAAAAGTAATTGAATTGTTTTGCTCGTAGAGTACTGATGTTGTAAGTCACGTCTATAATTAATTTAAATTCTTTTTTAATGGTTTTTTTTTTTTTTTTTTTTTTAAATATGAGATTTGCGGCGGTTTGAAGCGGTAGCACGTTGGCTTTCAGAATTGCTACTGCTAAACCATACCATATTGTGTGCCTAAAGATGGGATGCCTTGCTTATTATTTTATGCTCCATAGACTGGATGTTGTTGCAATATTTACATGCCCTGATAAGAGTTATGCACCTGATGGCCGAGTGACTAGCGTTCTGGGCTTGGTGCCACAGTTTTTGGATTCGAGTCTCGGCGGTGTTATTTATGTTTGTAGTGTTCCGAATCCACTTTTTAAACCGTAGGTTCTGGTCTAATATGATTGTTGGACATAAGGCTGACAACACAGCCCCATAAAAAATAAACATCTCCTGCCGCGAAATCTGCTAGAAGGCAGATGACCTTATCCCACCATAGGGCTGTTGTGCCAATGAAGAAGAAAATAAGAATTTGACGAACCAAAATTAGTTGAATTGTAATAACGTTTGTAATAAATAAGTTATTTTTTTAAGGAAAGCAGCAGTTTTTCGGATAACACATTGGGCCTCGGAATTATTACTACTAAACCACACCACATTAGTGACGCTAAAGCTTTGATGCTCATTTTGTTGTTTTACGTTTCATAGATTGAAATGCCTTATAATATTTGCATGTCATGCCATACCATATTGTTTATCGCCATTGTTTATTCTCTCTGTATGGCATACCTTTCATATCATGACGTCCATACGACCATATAACCAACACATTTTTTTAAACTTCAATGCATCGCAGTAATTCCATTCTTGAAAGGGTGTTAAATTTAAACCTCGTTTAATTAATTTTAAATTTTTTACCTTATTCTTACCACCCTCACTTTTCTTAACTGGTAGGTGCCTACAAAGCTTACTGCTTACGAAGGTGGTGTGTGGAATTAAGTGAAATTTTCCATCTCAATTTGAAACTAAGGGTGTCATCTATTAATATGTACCTTTCTATCCCTCTGTGCTGAGCTAAATGGAAGGACATTTCGGCGTATAGATTTATCGTGCACATTCCTATCACAGACACGAAAGATTTCGATTCGGTATTACTTGCTGAGCATATAACAACTGCTTCTGGGCGCCCGAATTTCGAAAGATTGGCTCGAAAGCCTCTCAAGTGAAACCGAACCGAACGCTGCTGTGTTTATTGCATAGATCGACATGTTAAGTCTGAAGAAAGAAAAGAGAAGGGTGCAAGTCCCTCATATATCCTCCTTTGTGATGCTAATTCCAAATGTATCGGATCCTCATGATAATTCTCTGTTAACGCTGATATATTCTGTTAACTCTGTTAAAGCTGATATATTCTATTAATTCTATTAAAGCTGATATATTCTGTTATCCCTCCGTTAACGCTGATATACTGAATCTGCTACAGGTCAGCTGACCTCAGGTCAAGAATATATTTAATACATCTTAACATTAAGAACACAATAGACTGAAACTTCTATGGAACGAAATGTTCCTGTAATACCATGTAATATTAATGTATCTTTTACATTTAATAAACAATTAATTTGCCATGTTATCCAATGCATACATAATGAATGTTTTGCAGTTAAATACTTATATTTTTTTTTATCTTTACATACCTCAATATCACAAAAATAAGATATATTTTTTTAAAAAAAATATTACTTAAAACATTTATCCGCATAAAATTGGCTCACAAACTATTGAATTTCAAACCAGTTTTTCTATTAACAGACATTCGAAAACGACATTGAACGCTAAAAGCTATGACCTTCAATTTATCAAGAACAATGTCAAGTTTATTGAACCTTCTTATACCTCGACACTCCATCTTATTAACAGAAGAAACTGTAATACGCTGATCTCATTCATTTTATTTTATTTTTTTTGTTAAATTCTAGGGCACTCTGTATCATCGAAAGATGTAATACCTCTACAATCTCCCAATTGAAAAACGGCCCGTATTAGGTCTTAAATTCTGGAGGCAAGGCGGCCTTCTTTGAGAATGTATCCTATCAAAAGAGATTTTTGAAATGATCTCACTTGAGCGCTTTGTACCTTATTGTTTTGATCACTTTTTGATTGGAATCGTTTCAGATCAGAATTTCATTTTCCCTTGGGGATTAGGACAATCCCCTGCCGTAGGGAAAAAAAAATCCCTTTTCGTCAGCCTTTGGGAATAAAGGGGCGTAGAAAATAGGGGACGATATTCGTATTTAATTTTCTTTTCGCCTCTTTTCGTTGGTTGCTTGGATGTCTTCCTGTTTGGGGTAAAGTATGTTTGTGTGGGTGTATATGTGTGTGTTTTTCTTTCCAAAAGAATTTATGATGGAGTTATGGAAAATCTAATTATATGCTCGACTCGAAACAAGATTTGCATATTAAAGTAGTAGAGGATTAGCACGAATAACGGAGACCGATTGCCAATTTTATCCAAAATTCTTCAGAATTTTAAAAAGAAAGTTTTTTTTAATGGACTAATTCAGTGCATATATTTGGGAGTTATGTTTTTAATTAAAATTTGCAGTATTTTTTGTTGTTGAATATTCGTGAGCCTCCTGTTCCAGTTATGTATGCCATGATCAGGTCACGATGAAGGCATTGTTTTCCCGGTATACTTTTAGGAGTAATTTCCCTGCATTTAGCTGTGAGAAAATATGGAAATTCCCACCAGGTCTTACAATCGATGCGAGATGTTTTACACACGTTGTCGTAACCGTCATCGATTCTGCTTGTTTCTGAAAGCAATTTCTGGAATCAATACTGCCAGCTGTTTGACTCGTGGCTTAGTAGTAACGTGCGTTGTTGGTGAGCATAAAGGCTCAAGTTTAATCCGCTGGCTGCATTGTTGTTGGCATTGTTTCAAAAACGAGACTCGATGGCGTTTGTGATTTTCAACATCTTGCCTCGTTCGTCGGACTACCTGGTAGGAGTTTTCCGGGTTTTCTCACGTACGATATGGGGTAGTTTCTCCTAAATGTCCCCCAGAAGGCACTGCCCTTTTTCTTCAACGACTCAGAACCAAGTCAGACTTACCTATGGGTGCTCCATCACAACAGATGCTACCCTTTTCATTCCATCCATGGGTAGATTAGTCATGGGATGTTCGTCCCGCGCTGCAGGACATTGAAGATTTGTCACAATAACAACAACACTGCCAACTAACTCAAACCTGAAACTCCCCTACTTGCTATCTGCCCTCGTTATCATTTGTCCGCGAGTAAGCCTTCCAATATTTTCTTCAATTACCAATTCATTCTATTGACCAATGTTAATGTCACTCAAGGATGGACAACTATGAGAACAACGATAGCCGCATGCCGGTTCTTCATTTATTATGAAGATCCACACCGTTGTGGTTAATTAGACAAATTTAAATTGTATTTAGTTTAATTAATGTCATGATATATTTTAGTCTGTGGAAAGTATACACACATAGAAAATATAACTAAAAATATTGTTAAAATTTTAAAAAGGGAAAGTAAATGTAATGTGGATTACTAAGAAATTATAACATTTAACGAAGATCTTTAGTCAAAATTTTGAAATTTGGTTCTTAATTTGTTAACGCTGTTTGAAACAATTCTGTGAGATGTTGATTGGCCAACTGTAAATGATATTTCGACTTCACGAACTTCATTGTGAGTACGAAGATTCATAATTAAAATTAAAATTAAAATTAATATTCAATGCAGCTTCCTTTAAATGTGATTATTTTTTATTGTGGCAAAAATTTTCAAAATTTAATCACAGATATACGCTTGTGCTGCATTTGTAATGCCTGATTCTCTTTCATCTCTAATAAGACGCATGCTCTAATCAATTGAAAATAAATCTTCAATAATATCAAAAATATACAAAAGCTGATTTAGAATTTTTAAAATCTACAAATCTAGTTTTAAAATAATTAATTCTAATTTCTCCTAAAAGTCCTCTCGGAAGGCACTGCCTTCGTTCTTCAGCGAGACGGAGCCAAGTCATACTTCTACTTATGGCTGCTCCAACAGAACAGAAGCTACCACCCCTCCCCCCTTCCATGAGAACACAGGGTGCATGGACTTGGTCTAAATGTTGCTGTCGGCCAAGTGGGATCAGAAACAACAGCATAAATATCATACAAATAAAAAAAAATTATATAGAAATGATCTTGCCAGCATCTTATAGAAATCGATCTTCTGTACAATAAAATAAAAAACAAAGAATAAAATTTCTTCTTACAGTTAAATATTTACTTCTTTATTAACTTAAACTTAAATCAAGTCCCCTTTGTATATCCTTTCACCAAAATTTTCAAAATATTTCATAAATATTACAAAATATACCAACTTCAATAAATAAATTTCATAAGCTACTTTGACATGAATATAAACATGAAATTCTACTTTTCGGAGTGTATTCTATCTATAAGTGTAGATAAACATGGCAATATTCTTTTTAAAAAAAATTGGTAAATTTATAGCTACATTTATTCAAAATTTAATTTTTTTGCGTTTGTTTTATGAATAGTGCATTATTAAAATATTCGGTTCTGTCAGAATGTTATTTTATAAAATTCTCCTTCTTTAAGTCAAAAATTTTAAACTTTTACAGCAAAAAAGGAAATATTTAAAAGGTAATTTTATTACCTGGCAGATTATCAAAGTTGATTTTAAAAATATATTTTGTTTTTCTTATAACACAGAGTTTTGGAATTCTGGTCTACCTTTTAGATCTTGAGAATTCGGAAGTAAGTTTTTTATTCTGTGAATAGTAGAATATCTTAGCGTGATAAATGATTCTGACCTATTCTTTATTCGAATAAAAGAAGTATTCATAGGGATGCTTTTAAGAAAGTTTTATCCATTTTTCAAATTAGAAAAGGAAAAATATACATTTGAATGAAACCCATTAAAAAAAACTTGTTTTAACTTAAATATTTCATTTTTAAAACATTATACTCGGTGCCAACAGATGCAAGTTTATGGTTTTCAAAGGAATATTAGCATATTTTGAAAGTTGAAATTTATTAAAAGATGACTTTTGAGATTTTTTTTCATCAAAAGAAATGTATGTATGAGATGTTAAGGTTTATTATTAATATTCTTTTTTTGTTAAATTATTACCTATTAATCTTTAAATTAACTGCTAACTATTTTAACTGCTTTAATAAAACTCAGTTGTAAAAACCTCAGTTATTTTATGTTCGTTTTCTCTATTTTTTATTTTCCAACTTTTCAGATGAGTTGTACAATTACGCAGTACTGTAATCGAAGGCAATATAAACATTTGCAGTTGGTGATTAATCCTTGCATATACGAATGGACACCCTCTGAATAGTCTACTCATGGATGGAGGGAGGGAAGGGAAACAGCTTCTGTTGTGATGGAACATCTGTAGGTAGAAGTCTGACTTGGTTCCGAGTCGCTGGAGAAAGAGGGAAATGTCTTCCGGGACGACTTTTTAGAGGAACTGCCCCGCATTTGCGTAGTTTCGTATGGGATAAAACCCCAAAAAATCTCACCATGTAATCCCTAAAAAGTAGTCCCGGAAGGAAATGTCCTGCTTCTTCATGGACTCGGAACCAAGTCAGACTTCTACATAAGGGTGCTCCAACACGACAGAAGCTGTCAAACCTTCACTCATCCATGAGAACACACGGGCTCTTGGACTAGATGTTGCTGTCGAGCAAGTGGGATAAGAAACAAATTTGCAGTTATTCTTGAATTTCATCGGATTTACGAAGCTAGAACTTTTATGGACTTAAAAGAAATAATTTTTTTTTTTCACTCTTCTTTTTGGGATTTTGGCCTTAAAATTACCAAATTCTAAGCAAATTTAAAAAAAAAAAAGGGGGGGGGATTTTGCATTACTGACAACGTTCAAATGTGTCTGTATGTAAGAATTTCTTAATTTCTGTTATTTTCATCGAAAACTCAGACATTTTATAACAATTTTTTCAATTTAAAACATGTATATAAAGCGCATTGATAGATTAAATAATTGAATATAATATATCGTATACAATCGTACAGAAATATTAGAAGTTAAGTCTTTTCAAGTCGTAAAGTTTTTAAAAGGTTGCCCATTATGGGGAAAGTGACAGACTTTGACATACATGTTTTTATCTATATGTTTAAAATCTAATCATAATTTTATTTTAAATATTTCGAATGATGTATTTTTAGCCCATTTAAAAATGGTGTGTTTATTTATTATTTATTTATTTACTGTTGGCTAAAAAAATACTATTTTTCTTAAATTTTTTAAAAAATGTCATGCTTTTTCATTTGTTTTGACTTTTTTATTTCTATCAATCATAATTGTATTCAAAACATTTTAAATATTTATATTTAAACCCACATATTAAAAAAACCAACTTAAAATTGTTTATTTATTTATTCGTTAATTTTTTTCTAATATTTATTTATTATTAATATTAGTTTGGCTAAAAGAAAATATTGGTTTTTAAAAAAATTTTTAAAGTTTTCATGCTTTCTGCATTTCCAGATAAACCATAATTTTATTGAAAACATTTTTAATATTTCAAGTAATATGTTTTTATTCGAATTAAAAATTGTTTTTAATATTTTTTTTTCTCTCTTCGTAAAAAAAAAAAAATCTAAATTTTCCCCATAGATTTCACGCTTTCTCCATTTACTGATCATCGTTTTAAATCATGAATTTCTCATTTTTTTCTCCCGCTTATATTAACGCTTCTTGAATGTCAGCATCGAATGCGATAAATCTTTCTTGATAAATACCGTAACCGAGGCATACATTTTCAGCCCGAATTTATGTTAAAAGCCATTCTGGATAGTACTTTAAATTGCAAATTTCTTTCGTGTAACGCAAAAAGGAGTCATAACCCCTCTCAGCTTATTTTATAAATTTATTAATAAGAAAAGCATTGAAGTAAGAAGGTTTTCTTCACCCCTCCTACCCCATCATTCTTTCGAACGTTTTTTTAAACTTTTTATTCCCCCTCTTCTTTTCTCGTGACACTATGACAAAGAACATCAAGACTCGATGGAGAAGGTAAGTTTTCCATCTCTTTACGTCGATGGAATTTTTATTCTTATGAAGAAGAACAAAATAATAAAGCCTTTTTCTTTTCGAACATTTTCTCGTCTTCCTAAATAGAAGTGGCATGCTAAAAATATTAAAAAAAAAAAAAAAAAAAAAAAAAAAAAATTCTCTATTCCAGGGTTTGGGTCATTAAAATGTTCTGGCCATCAAAGTTGACGTTTGACAACTTTTTTTTTTTTTTTTCCTTTTCAATTCTTTGTGTGCCATTTATTCTTTTCAAGATCTTGTCAGCGGCTGTAGCTTTCATTTAAAAAAAAAAAAAAAAAACGGTCTTTTTCAAAGACTGAAGCTCTCGGGAAACTTTTCTTTCCCTCCCAATTCATTTTTTTTTTTATTGAAATAAAAAAAAAAAAACTTTTCTGCAGTCTAGTTAAAAAGGATAGATTAAAAAGAACTTGATGGAACCCCTAATACGAATGGTAGCAAATGAAAGTTTTATTACAGGTTTTACAGACAGAAATGTGGGTTTTTTTTCATGTCTTCTGTGGCCAAGTAACGACGATATTGCGTGATGATCAAAGGAGAGTAAGAGTTTTTTTTTTTTTTTTTTCAAAATGCCAAGATAATAATTCAAAAGGTATTGTAAGTTATTGGGGGTTAATAAAATACTGTGTGATTGTTTCTGTATGATAATTTAGCTAATGAACAGCTTAAATCTTATGTGGGATAGTTTTTAGCTTTAAATTTCTGTGCGATCGATTCAGATAGGGAAACTTCAATCGAAATAAAGATTAAAATTTATTCACCACTTTCTTGTGTCTAATCCCCAATGTCCTGAAATGCTGGACGGACACCTCATGATTAGGACGGATTTAGCGGACACCCTGTGATGGGGAACGGACGACCCTAACATGGGGGACCATGTTCCTATTCATGGATGAAGGGAATGGGGCAGCTTCTATTGTGATGGAGCGCCCGTAGGTACTCCATCACAATAGAAGCCCTCCTGCCTCATTGCCCTCCTTCTTTAGCGACACAAGGTGTGTCGCTAAAGAAGGAGGGCAATGCCATCCAGGAGAACTATTAGGGACTACCCCGCATTTGCGTATCGCATGGGAGAATATCAGGAAAACTTCCATCTGACAGTCTGACTCACGATGAAAGATGCTAAATATCACAAACGCCATCGAGTCTCCTAGATTTTTGAAACAATGTCTACAACAAAGCCTCCGGCATATTGAATCCTGGCCCTAATGCTCACCAGCGGCGCACATGGCCACGAATCGGGTCATCACTTCTTAATATCAATAATCGAAGTGTGGATTAACAAAATATGGCAGAGTAATTAAACCATATATTAACAAAATATATATGATTACATTTTTATAAATATATCTATCAGTCGGACGTGATTGTCCGGACAGACAATCAGACAATCATGTCCGACTATATCATGGTAACATGGGTTTATTGACCTTTCTGCAAGCTCTGATATATATATTCATAATGAAATGGATGCTGTCCATATCTATTGATATGTTCAGCACTGGACTTCATTATAAGCGGAAGTTAAGATTCACTTTCGTTTGACAAGGATTTCTTTTGCTCTGTGTTTATGATTATATCCGTCTGTTATTGTTTTGGGTATATATTTCCATTGAACAGAAAACAAGTCATAAACTACTGCTAATAAACAGTCTTATAAACTGAAATGGTCAACCAACTCATTTTTGCATGTTTAAGTCATGGATCAGTGGTAATGCAATCAGCCTATGTGCCAGGAGGGCTAAACTTCGATCCGCGGGTACCTTCCCTCCCACAAGACTCCATAGTGGTTGTGACAGTTCAAGTAAATATCTTTAATTGGCAATCAGATCTAGTAGGAGTTTTTCGGTTTCTATGATGTACAACACCAAAATGTTGAGCAATAGTCCTTCATCTCTCATTGGTGGACTGTCTATATTGACAAAACAGAAGTTTTTTCGGGTTTTTGTGACATACAACACCAAAATACTGAGCAATCGCACTTCGTCGCTCACTGGTTGACTGTCTAGATATACTAGTAGGAGTGTTTCGATTTTTAAGACGTACAACAAAATGCTGAGCAATCACCCTTCATCGCTCATTGGTGCACTATTCGTTCCATACTATAGTGAAGTACACTCGTTTTCTAAAAATAAGCAACAAAAAAGAAAAAAAACTAATCTCAGAATATTCGTATTTGAAATCTGTTGTTTCATTCCATGCTGAATTCACACAGTTTGGATACTCAGAATATAAAAACATATCTTTTTCTAGTTTAACATACATGATTGAAAAGTTCATCAATTACCATATCCGAGTCCTTCATTAAGTGCCCTTCTCGGTATTAGAAAATATTGTAATGAAAATTTCTCCTCTTCTTTGTTTTTTTTTGGCAATAGTGAGTTGAAATGAATCTGCTGCTAGCATTTGTTAAGAATCAGTCTAAAGCAAATGAATATTTAGGAAAGAAAAATACTTTTCTTCATCTAAATGGTAAAAAAAAAAAATTCTCTCTATATATATTTTCTCTCTTTTTTACTGTTCAATAGCAGTAAAATAAATTCCATCAAAGTACTCCAAGAAATGATTTCCAACCCCTATAAAAAAAAAGCCAGCTACAAGTATAGAATTGGCTTTTAAAATATTTAACTTTAGAACTGAGAATAAATATGGCCTTTGTTACACTGTAAAAGGAATCTTGTCTTTTGATACACGAGACCTAATCTATGTTTACAAAGCGGAAAAAAAGAAATAACACCTCCCAAAATAAAAAATAAAAAACTCCTCTCTGTATTTTGCCTCCGGTGTTTGAACGGAATTACGTGGTGATTACAAAGGACATATTACACACAGATCCATTTCCCCCCATATTACTTACTGACTTGACACCCTTTTACGTTGAAAAGGAAGTAGAATGAGTTTCTTCCATGGTACCACGGTAAACTATTCAACACTGCACCGTTAATAAATTGCAAAGAAAAAAAAAAAAAAAAAGATGTACCAGTCTTTTAAGAATAGTTTTTAAGTAACTACAACGTGCAAAAAAGGAAAGTTACTTTTGTTTGTACCATAAGTGAAACAAGAATAATAATAAAATAAAAATAAAAAAGAATTTTGCCATCGGCATTCACAAAGGAAAACCCTTTTTGCACAATATTTCTGCCTAGAAACTACATAAAGAGCCAAGGTTTTAAGTCTTTTATATAGTATCCTTTCAGTCGACTTCAAAGATTGAAGGAACAAAACAGTTGCGGTCTGTTTTTATCGGTCTCTGACAAGGTTTTTTTTTTTTGGGGGGGGGGATGGTTCTATTGTCTTCAAGCACTTAAATCCTCCGTGTAACATGATAGGGCTAATTAAATATGTATCGTTGCCAAATACTCTCTAATAAATAACGGCATCTCGAAAGGAAAACGATGCCACCATAAAAAAAAGGGGTCACGTGAAAATTGTTACTTTGAATGTTTTTATAACATTGAATTTTATAACGTATTTTTTTTTTTTTTTTGTTATCAACAAAAAGTGATGCTGTAATACGTTTTTAAATCGCGAAGTCAGAGAAAAACGCGAGATGTAACCTTTAACTATCTGGTTTTAATATTGCTTTTGCGCTAATCGTGCAGAAGGGCAGGTTCGAATCAACTGGTCGCGTCCGTTGCGTTGACTGTTTTCAGAGACTCGATGGCGATGATGGCAACGTGAATCAATCGCGTCGATAATTGAGTTTCATGGTTTCCTCTCACGTGATCCGCAAATTTAGATATTTTCCCTAAAATCTTCCGGGAAGACAATGCTCTGTTTCCGTTATCTATCAGCGGGTTCTTCATTTCGTACATGAGTGGGACATGGAACTCGCTAATGTTTCAACAAAAAATAAATAAATAAATACTCATGTTTTTTGTGACCTGCAACATCAAAATACTGAACAATCGGCCCTCATCGCTCATTGGTGGACTGTATAGTTCGTCTAGTAAGAATTATTCGATTTTTTTGTGACAACACCGAAATGCTAAGCAATTCCCCTTCATCGTTCATTGGTGGATTGTTCGTGACATACTGTAGTAAAGTACAGTCATACATTCGGTTTCTACCCATAAGCAACAAAAAAAAGAAAACAAATTTCAGCAGTATTCTTATTTCAAATCTTTTGCTTCATTCCACGCTGAATTCAAACAGTTTGGATGGCTCAGAATCTATTAAACAATGAATGAGTTAGAAGCAAGGTTATTCTAGTTTAACATACATGATTGAAAAGTTTATCTAGTGCCATATCCAGAGTTCTTAATTAAGTGCCCCTCTTGGTATTAGAAAATGGTGCAATGAAAATTTCTCGTCTTCTTTGTTTGCGTTTGGCAACAGTGAGCTGAAATGAATCTGCTGCTAGCATTTGTTAAGAATCAGTCAAAGCAAATGAATATTTAGGAAGGAAAAATACTTATTCTTTATCTAAATGGTAAAAAATATATATATATATCTATATATATATTTTCTCCTTTTTACTGTTCAATAGCAGTAAAATAAATTCCATCAAAGTACTCGAAGAAATGATTTTCCACCCCTATTAAAAAAAAAAAAAAAGAAAGCCAGCTACAAGTACAGAATCTGTTTTAAAATATTTAACTTTAGAACTGATAATAAATATGGCTTTTGTTACAGTGTAAAAGGAATCTCGTCTTTTGATACACGAGTCCTAATCTATGTTTACAAAGGGAAAAAAAAGAAATAACACCTCCCAAAAAAAAAAAAACTCCTCGCTGTATTTTGACTCCGGTTTTTGAACGGAATTACAAGGTGATTACGAAGGACATATTATACACAGATCCATTTCCTCCCCTTATTACTTACTGACTTGACTCCTTTTACGTTGAAAAGGAAGTAGAATGAGTTTCTTCCATGGTACCACGGTAAACTATTCAACACTGCACCGTTAATAAATTGCAAAAAAAAAAAAAAAAAAAATAAGATGTACCATTCTTTAAAAAAAAAAACCGTTTTAACTAACTACAACGTGCAAAAGAAATTTACTTTTTTTGTACCATAAGTGAAAAAAAAAAAAAAAATAAAATAAAGAATTTTGCCATCCTCATTCACAAAGAAAATTCTTTTTGCACAATATTTTGCCTGGAAACTACATAAAGAGCCAAGATTTTAAGTCTTTTATAGTATCCTTTCAGTCGGCTTCAAAGATTGAAGGAACAAAACAGTTGGGGGTCTGTTTTTATCGGTCTCTGACGAGTTCTAAAGGAAAAAATAAAAAAAGTGTTCCATTGTCTTCAAGCACTTAAAGCCTCGATGTAACATGATAGGGCTAATTAAATATGTATCGTTGCCAAATACTCTCTAATAAATAATGGCATTTAGAAAGGAAAAAAAAGATGCCTCCATTAAAAAAGGGTCACTTGAAAATTGCTACGTGGAATGTTTTTATGACATTGAATTTTAGAAAGTATTTTTATTTTTGTGGTATCAACAAAAAGTGATACACTAATATGTCTTTTATCTCGTGAGGACAGAGAAGACTCGAGATGTAACTTGTGACTATCTAGGTTTTAATATTACTTTTGCTCAAATCATACAGAAGGGCATGTTCGAATCAACTGGTGGCGTCAGCTGCAATGATTGTTTTCAGAAAGACTCAATGGCGATTATGTCAACGTGAGTCAATCTCGTCGACAACCGAGTTTCACTTTTTCACGTGATCCGCAAGTTTAGAAGTTTTTTCCTAAAAGTCTTCCGGGAAGACAATACCCTGCTTTCATTATCTATCGGCGAGTTCTTCATGGCGTGCATGAGTGGGACATGAAACTCGCCACTGTTTCATTAAAATAAATAAATAAATACTCATGTTTCTTGTGATCTGCAACACCAAAATACAGAGCAATCATCCTTCATGCATATCGGTGGACTGTTTAGATTTTCTAGTGGGAGTTTTTCGATTTTTTGTGACAACATTAAAATGCTAAAGCAATTGTCCTTCCTCGTTCAGTGGTGGACAGTTCTTGATGTACTGTAGTAAACACAGTCATACATTCTTTTTCTACCAATAAACAACAAAAAAAAAAAAAACAAATCTCAGCAATATTCGTATTTCAAATCTTTTGCTTCATTCCACGCTGAATTCACACAGTGTGGATAGCTCAGAATCTATTAAATTATGAACGAGTTAGAAACAAGATTATTCTAATTTAGCATACATGATTAAAAAGTTCCATATATTATTCCTCTCTTCATATTAGCAAATGTTTTAATGGAATTTTCTCCTCTTCTTTGTTTGCATTTGACAACACTGAGTTGAAATGAATCTGCTGCTAGCATTTCTTAAGAATCTGTCAAAGCAAATGAATATTTAGGAAAGGAAAACTACTTTTTCTTTATCTAAATGGTAAAAAAAAAAAAAAAAATATCTCTATATATCCCTTTTTACTCTTCAATAGCAGTAAAATAAATTACATTAAAAGTACTCTAAGAAATGATTCCCCCCCCCTATAAAAGAAAGCCAGCTACAGTATAGAATTGGCTTTTAAAATATTTAACTTTAGAACTGAGAATAAATATGGCTTTTTTTACACTGTAAAAGGAATCTCGTCTTTTGATACACGAGACCTAATCTATGTTTACAAAGGGAAAAAAAGAAATAACACCTCCCAAAATAAAAAATAAAAAAACTCCTCGCTGTATTTTGCCTCCGGTGTTTGAACGGAATTACACGGTGATTACAAAGGACATATTACACACAGATCCATTTCCTCCCTGTATTACTTACTGACTTGACTCCTTTTTACGTTGAAAAGGAAGTAGAATGAGTTTCTTCCATGGTACCACGGCAAACTATTCAACACTGCACCGTTAATAAATTGCAAAGAAAAAAAAATACGATGCACCATTCTTTTTAAAAACCGTTTTTAAGTAACTACAACGTGCAAAAAAAAAAAGTTACTTTTTTGTACCATAAGTGAAACAAGAAAAAAATAAAATAAAGAATTTTGCCATCCTCATTCACAAAGAAAAATTCTTTTTGCACAGTATTTTTGCCTGAAACTACATAAAGAGCCAAGATTTTAAGTCTTTTATAGTATCCTTTCAGTCGGCTTCAAAGATTGAAGGAACAAAACAGTTGGGGGGTCTGTTTTTATCGGTCTCTGACGAGTTCTGAAAGGAAAAAGAATAAAAAAAAAAAAAAAAGTGTTCCATTGTCTTCAAGCACTTAAAGCCTCGATGTAACATGATAGGGCTAATTAAATATGTATCGTTGCCAAATACTCTCTAATAAATAATGGCATTTAGAAAGGAAAAAGATGCCTCCATTAAAAAAAAAAAGGGTCACTTGAAAATTGCTACGTGGAATGTTTTTATGACATTGAATTTTAGAAAGTATTTTTTTTTTTGTGGTATCAACAAAAGTGATACACTAATATGTCTTTATCTCGTGAGGACAGAGAAGACTCGAGATGTAACTTGTGACTATCTAGGTTTTAATATTACTTTTGCTCAAATCATACAGAAGGGCATGTTCGAATCAACTGGTGGCGTCAGCTGCAATGATTGTTTTCAGAAAGACTCAATGGCGATTATGTCAACGTGAGTCAATCTCGTCGACAACCGAGTTTCACTTTCACGTGATCCGCAAGTTTAGAAGTTTTCTAAAAGTCTTCCGGGAAGACAATACCCTGCTTTCATTATCTATCGGCGAGTTCTTCATGGCGTGCATGAGTGGGACATGAAACTCGCCACTGTTTCATTAAAATAAATAAATAAATACTCATGTTTCTTGTGATCTGCAACACCAAAATACAGAGCAATCATCCTTCATGCATATCGGTGGACTGTTTAGATTTTCTAGTGGGAGTTTTTCGATTTTTTGTGACAACATTAAAATGCTAAAGCAATTGTCCTTCCTCGTTCAGTGTTGGACAGTTCTTGATGTACTGTAGTAAAGCACAGTCATACATTCTTTTTCTACCAATAAACAACAAAAAAAAAAAACAAATCTCAGCAATATTCGTATTTCAAATCTTTTGCTTCTTTCCACGCTGAATTCACACAGTGTGGATAGCTCAGAATCTATTAAATTATGAACGAGTTAGAAACAAGATTATTCTAATTTAGCATACATGATTAAAAAGTTCCATATATTATTCCTCTCTTCATATTAGCAAATCTTGTAATGGAATTTTCTCCTCTTCTTTGTTTGCATTTGGCAACAGTGAGTTGAAATGAATCTGCTGCTAGCAATTCTTAAGAATCTGTCAAAGCAAATGAATATTTAGGAAGGAAAACTACTTTTTCTTTATCTAAATGGTAAAAAAAAAAGATCTCTATATATCCCTTTTTACTCTTCAATAGCAGTAAAATAAATTACATTAAAGTACTCTAAGAAATGATTCCCCCTCCCTATAAAAAGAAAGCCAGCTACGAGTATAGAATTGGCTTTTAAAATATTTAACTTTAGAACTGAGAATAAATAAGGCTTTTTTTACACTGTAAAAGGAATCTCGTCTTTTGATACACGAGACCTAATCTATGTTTACAAAGGGGAAAAAAGAAATAACACCTCCCAAAATAAAAATAAAAAACTCCTCGCTGTATTTTGCCTCCGGTGTTTGAACGGAATTACACGGTGATTACAAAGGACATATTACACACAGATCCATTTCCTCCTGTATTATTTACTGACTTGACTCCTTTTTACGTCGAAAAGGAAGTAGAATGAGTTTCTTCCATGGTACCACGGCAAACTATTCAACACTGCACCGTTGATAAATTGCAAAGAAAAAAAAATACGATGCACCATTCTTTTTAAAAACCGTTTTTAAGTAACTACAACGTGCAAAAGGAAAGTTACTTTGTTTGTACCATAAGTGAAACAAGAAAAAATAAAAATAAAGAATTTTGCCATCGGTATTCACAAAGGAAAATTCTTTTTTGCACAAATTTCTGCCTGGAAACTACATAAAGAATCAAGGTTTTAAGTTTTTTATAGTATCCTTTCAGTCGGCTTCAAAGATTGAAGGAACAAAACAGTTGGGGGTCTGTTTTTATCGGTCACTGACGAGTTCTGATGAGAAAAAAAAATAAAAAATTGGTTCTATTGTCTTCAAGCACTTAAAGCCTCGGTGTAACATGATAGGGCTAATTAAATATGTATCGTTGCCAAATACCCTCTAATAAATAATGGCATCTAGAAAGGAAAAAGATGCCACTATAAGAAAAGGGTTACGTGAAATTTCTATTTTAAATGCTTTTATGACATTTAATTTTATAACGTATTTTTATTTTGTCTTATCAACAAAAAGTGATGCAGTAATACAACTTTAACTCTGAAGGCAGAGAGAAGACTCGAGAGGCAACCTGTGACTTTATCTAGGTTTTTTATTATTGCTTTTGCGCAAATCGAGCAGGAGGGCGGGTTCGAATTAACTGATGACGTCTGTTGCAGTGAATGGTTCCAGAAACGAAAAGACTCGATGGCGATTGTGAATTAACGTCTCTCGTCAATAGCTGAGTTTTGTGGTTTCTCTCGCACGAAATCCGTAAATATCCGCAAATGTGTATTGTTTTCCATAAAAGTCTTCCCGGAAGGCAGTGCCCTGCTCTCATTACCTATCGACCAGTTCTACATGGCGTACACTCATGGCAAAACTCGCCAATGTTTCACAAAAAAAATACTTTTATTCAAAGTGGTAACTCGAAATTCTAATTCATTCGCCTATAATTTGGTTTGACGTCCACGGCCATTTTTAGCATACTTTAGGCTAATTAGGCAGGGACCTACAGTTTAACGTGGACTCCTAATCACTAATAAACAGCCATGCCATGGCCAGAATTAGAACCAAAGGCCAGTGGCACTAAAGGCCAAAGTTCTAGCTAATTGGCTATCTGGCTACTATTCACCACTACAGGAACAGAGATGTATCATATTCCGTTATCCAAGGTAAATGATGTGGAAAATAGTATATACATAGCAGATTCAGCTTTTTCCAATGTGCATAACGGGCTTTTTCTTAAACTGCATGTGTCCACATTTAGAGCCAATATTCTTCAAGGGATCTGAGAGGGGTCTCCATACTTCTTCCCTCCTCTTTGAAATCAAATAAAAGGTTTTCCAACTTGCGGATGTAATGTATTTCTCGATGAAGTACGTTTTTCGGTTTGGAACTGATTTAACCTTAGATCAGAAGGCTGACGTGTTTTCTACCAGGATACTTTTTGTTCAATATTAAAGTGTCTGTTTTTATAAATGATTTGTTTTTATATGCTCACAAATGCTATTGCAGTCGTCACACAGTTTTCTTGATTTTTTTGAAAAAGTGACTGCAACGCACTCCATCATATGGAATTGAATTCCTTTTAACTGCTAGTTACAGAGCATGTCAGAGGTGATATCAATTTTTTTTTAATATTCAAAATAAGTCGGTTTGGAAACTATGTATTTTATATGCTTCAGATAAAATATGCACCTTATATTATGATGATTGGACATCTTCGTTGCAAAAAAAAAAAAAAAAAAAAAACGTATGGATAATTAATAATTTTGAGCAAGATATGATTATTAATTATACTGTTTATTTATTTAATTTTAATAAGATCAAATATTAACTCTGACTTTTATATTTAAATGCTTATAAATATTAATTGTGGGGATAAATAATAATTTTTCAAGCACAATTAAGATTGTTAAAATAATCTTTCTTTATCTATTTGTAGACGTCAAAATATTTTATAAATAAATGGCTGTAATAGTAACGCTATATTTCGCTACATAATAACGCTACATATAACGCTAATGTGAGTTAATGTGTTAATTATAATAAATATATTTTAACTTAACAATTAAAGTATAAAATTGTGAAATATAAATAAAGTAAACAATAAATTTAAATTTTTCAATTAAATAGAATTTTTTTTGAATTGATTAAATTTCTTTGAATGAGTTAAATTGGAAATTATTTTTTTTAATACTAAAATATTTAATAAATTGAAATATTTTAAAGAAAAGCGCTTAAATAAAAGAAAAGCGCTTACACCTGCTAAAAAGTTTTCACGATGTCGTTAAAATACTTTCTTTTATTATTTCTCTTAAAAGGAACACTTAATCCTGTTTTAGATTCATTCAACTTTGTTGCATTTCGAACTTCCATTAACATGTTTTCTTTTTCTTCTTCTCACAGATCATTAGAAAATTCAACTGAAAATATTTCATTTTCATCTCTGCTTTCTTTTTTTTAAAAATTTCATCTTCTAAATGGTATTTAAAGTCCAGGTAGGAACTTTGCCATTAAAGTTCTCGGATAACCGTTACCGTTTTCGAAAATTGAAGTTACTGGTTTAAACTCTAATGAGGCAGACGATTTTCCCGATAGCTAGAACGGAACTTCTTAATGAGGCTCTTTTAGTAGTGTAATTGTGTCGTAATTTGCGTCATCGCCCAAACGACTTTTGAATGCCTGAAAATTCGAGAAAGAGAACTAAAATATAGTTCCAATCCATAATAATCAACTGATTTATTTATCCTTTTAGTTGTCTACGTTTTTTATTAACCAAGCGATTTTTATTTATTAACCAAACGATTTTTTTATTTGTTAACCAAGCGAATTTTATTTATTAACCTAGCGAGTTTTTATTTATTAACCAAGCTAATTTTATTTATTAACCAAGCGATTTTTATTTATTAACCGAACGATTTTCGATTTTTATTATTTTTTAAATATTTATTGAATAAAAAGCAAAATTAATATTTAAATTTTTTTATTGTTATAAAAATACGAGAGAAAAAAAAATATGATTGTATAAAATAGAGAATTTGTATCTTAATTTTGGCAACATCGCAGATTTTCGTGAGATACTTATTTGTTTTTTTGTTGGAAATCATTCGTCGCGCTTGTATCAAATCTCAAGAAATCTTAATAAATATTTATAAAAGTGTCGTCTTTCTATTTTTTGCTGTAAAAATTTATGTGCGAAACTTGTTTTATTTTTATTTAAAAAATTCAAAACGAAATTCTATAAAAAAAAATAAATAAAAAAAAAATGCTTTTAAAAGCAGTTGTGAATATGGATTGAAATAATATATTTTTTAGCATTTTTCAATGAAATTTAAAAAATGATTTCACGAATGAGCGGTTTTTTTTTTTAACTTTTTTTCCTGCAATGCTTTTGTTTAAAAAAAATTTTTTATAAACATTTTACGAGTCGTTGCTTATAATGAGAAACATTAAATGCATTTTTAAATGAGACATTATAAGATCATTGTAATTAAATTTTCTTGTAGAAAATATTGCAAAATCCATGTTTAAAATTAGTAAAGTAATTTGTTGTTTCTTATGCCACTTGGTAGAGAGCAACATCTACACCAAGTCCAAGAACTTATTATTGTTCTCATGAAAGGCGGGAAGGGAGGGGGGAGGCAGCTTCTGTTGTGATGGAGTATTATTAGAATCTGACTTGGCTTTGTGACACTGACTTTTACGGGGTAGGGTTGTCAGCCCTACACACTTTTTTCATATTAGACCGGAATCTACTGCTTAAAGTTGATTCCAAACTGTTACAAACATCCATGACATTGCTGGAACACGAACCTGAAACCTGTGGTACCGAGAGCATCCTGTAAAGTAATTTAAACATGACCAGTTTAAGAACTTTTTGATTTAACATTAAAAACGATCACATAAATAAATTGTGTATTTTCGAATTAATTTGATAAGTTATTAGTGCAAAATATTTTAATTAGTCAATTAAAAGTGTAAATTTACACCAATAAATAAATAGATAAATAAACAAATAAGGAAATAAATAAATAATAATAATAAATAAATAATAAATAAAAATAAAATAAATAAATATATAAAAATAATAAATTATAAATAATAATAAATAAAAATATAAGTATAAAATAAATAAATAAATAATACTGTGTCGTTAAAATTATTTCTTTTAAAGAAGCACTTAATTCTGTTTGAGGTTAATTCCAATATTGTTGCAATCAAAAATTTTTCTTGACAGATCATTAGAAAATTCAACTAGAAATATTTTATTTTCATCTCTGCTTTTTTAGTTTTCATTATTTCGTCTTTAAACGGTATTTGAAGGTCATTTACGCTTTCATTTTCGCTTCATCTTTAAAACATTTTCTATGTCAAAGAGAATCCTAAATCATATTAATCTAAAATTCCATCAAAATATTGCAGGTATAAATATTTCTACTCACAAGAACTAATATAAAACAACTTATTTCTTATCGCAGGCATAACAACCTACGTACTTGACTTGATTAGCTAAAATATCTCTATCTCCAATATGAAGAAAACAAACTAAAAAAGAAATATTAATGGTGCATACTTTTGCTATGAAATTGCAGGAATAGGATAGTTTTGTCTGCAACTGTCCGTTCCTTTTGTTCTAATCGATCGAGAAATCTGGGGGGTAAGAGGGGGGTGGGGGCAAGGAAAACGTTACAATAACTCCTTTGCAATAACAAAAGTTTTCCCGACCCTGCTTTGATGATGGCAAAAGAACCAGATCCATAAAGATGTATTAGGGATAAGCCCTTAGATAAGCTACATTCAGCGCAATTACTTTTTCCGTGAGAACTTTTTCTTCCAACTCGGATGTGTTTTCGGATTTATTCCTGGACAATTTTCTGCATTAGGCATTGATAGGACTGGCTTAATAAAGATTTGTTACGAACAAAAATTTGCTGTACGGCTATGTTTTCGAATGCTGAATATTTTGACTTATGATAATTTCATCACTGGATTGACAGATGTGTAGCAAATTCATCGTTATTCAGTGTTGCTTACATATATTGCACGCACATTCTAACAACGCAATTTAAAAAGGAGCGACATTTGAGAGTGGAGAGGGACTGGTTTGGTAGCAGCGTTGACCAAGAAACTTTCAGTTCGTCATCACTTATAGTATCCATTTTCAAGCTGAACTTCTTGTTCGGAAATACAATGTGCTATGTTATCCCAGTATATTATAAATATTTCATTATTTATGTTAAATAAAAAAGTAACTTATTTTTTATCTTTTGCTAATGCCTAGTATTTTGAAAATAAGCAAACCATGAAAAATTCACCACATTATGGAGATTTCTCTACATTATTTGCATTATGGAGAATTCTTTACCTTGTGAAGAATTCTCTACATTATATAGAATTTTTTTTTACATTATGGAGAATTCTCACGTTATCTACAATATGGAGAATTCTCTACATTACATTATCTTGATGTTAAAACAGTTTTTCAAATATTAATTCATTCATTAAATTCAATTAATTAATTTTAGTTTTCTATGAAAAAAAAAAAAATTTCTCTTATATAAGATATTTAGCAAGATTTAAATTTAGGAATAAATACCTCCAGTGACGAAGCGTGTAGATCGCTGGAAAAAAATTCTTTTTCATTGTGGGTTCTAGTCTGAGTCAAGGAGGGAACAAAATGGAAAATGAAACATGAGAGATGGAAAGTGTGTGTGAGAGAGAAAGTGTGTGAGAGAGATGGGAGATGGAAGAGATGTGTGTGGAAAGTGTGTGAGAGAGAGAGAGAGATGGAATTTTTTCTAACGAGAATTTTTTAAAAAAAAAAAATGAATGAAAATTGTTTAGAAAGGACTTTCTGCAATATAGTGAAAAAAGAAATTTGCAAGGAATTTCGCTTTCTATTTTGCCACTTAATAGTGTGATTCTGTCATATGTATATACATATTTAGATTAATTGTAATTATTTAATAAAAAGTAACTAAAATAACATTTTTCTTTGTTAACCTAAGCAGGAATTGACTTTAAAAATTTTTTATATTACTTGTTTTTGTAAGAACATGTTAAAAAAGAGGGTGAGGAGAAATAGATTTCTGATAGCGATATTTGTGAACTTCTTTATAAGAAGAACGCGTTAAAAACCGGAAATTTTTTTAGTAATATTTGTGGAAATGAAGCAATTTGTAGACATATAAATGCATGTGGATCAACATTTTAAGTGTTTAAATATTTCGTATGCCATTTTAAGCATTGCTTTTATTTTATAACAACACTGTAACTCAAAATAAAATATTATTATTAATATTTGAATAATAATTAATTAATTAATTTTTTAATATTTAATTCAAAATTAAATATTAAAATTAACATTAAAAGTCAACCAAGATGGCTGAGAATTACGCTCTGATCTGGTCATTTTCAATCCGTAGAAATAAAATGCTTTATTTTTTTTTAAAATTAATACACAGTAAAACTCTTCGAATTGAAAAATGATACAAAAAATATTTATTTAGTTTAAATATTAGAACTATTGTACTCCCAATTTCTCGGTTTTGAAAATAAACGGATGCAATTCAGCAGGTGAAACGTACCGAACTCACATTTAAAAGACTTATTCCATTAAAATAAATGTGAAATGATTTGTTATTGAAACATTTTACGTGCCAGAAATCTAATAACCGTTTCACTTAAAATATATTCATATAAAGAAACGCGATCGTATTTATATGCTACCAATGCAGCCATACCCGATAATCATTAAATAGCCTGCTATCTATCATTTTCGATGTATATCGGGTTTAAGATTTTTTTTTCTTTTTTCCTATCGTTTCTTTTTTTATGCTAGATAAAGATCTTGATGCCATTAAGGTGTGTCGGTTACGGATGCAGTTAGAACCGTGATGAACTGATGTGTTGACAGTACACTTCCATTTATAATAGCTGGCACCAGTTCTGTGGCTGGGGAAGGAGCAATTTGTGGAACATCTTATTCTTTATTGGGCTTGCTCTATTTCTTGCAGATTGATGATAGTTTCTGGTTGTCTTGTGGCATCATGTTCTGTTGTGATCGCTGGTAGATATTTTTGTACGGCGAAAAATTGGAAATGGCGGGGAATTATGGTTAAGAATTTAATAAAACTTTTCATAAAAGTAATTTTTTTTTTTCTTCTTAAAAATATTCCTATTTTTCGAATTCATTTGAACAAATAACACTAATTTGCTCGATATATCCTATATGTCTGGAGATGAAGAAAAAGAAGGATATAATAGTTAATTATATATATCCGATGTTATATCCGGCGATTTTATCTGGATTCTAATGTTAATTAAATTTTTAGTTATGCTAACTGGGTATTACAAAATTGCATTTGAAACAATTGGGTTATTACAAAATTGAATTTGAAAGAAATGTATATAATTGTTTTAATTATCAAAATTAAAATAGGGTATTACTGTTATCTTGCACACACATCTAATTTTTACTTATGTAAACATTAAAATGGCATATACTCAATTCTTTGGTGTTTTTTTGTTCGAACTGTTTTTTGTTTTGTTTGTAATCAAACTACTTAAAATTAAAAAAAAAAAATTTCTAACGTGAAAAATTACTGGAAATAGTTTTATCTATAAGTTTTCATAAATCTTTCCAAAGATTTTTGTGAGAAATAAGTTAATAAGAAAGTATAAAATATCTTTTCAAACTATATTACTTTTATTTGATCTATTTAAATTCATTAATTAATTTTTAATTCATTAATTACTTTTATTGTAAACTGAATTCACAGTTATTAATCCAAAACAAAATTCATTCATCCAGTCAAAATAATTCCAACAACAAATTATTATTACAGATTTATAATACCTATTTAACATTTATTTTCAATCTAGTTAATTATTTCTTTAAAAAAATAATCTGTTTCAATTAAGCGTTTTTTAACAAAATACATTGTGACAAATTTTATTTATAAAATTTAGTTAAGCTTGAGTTTATTTATTACATTATAGTTAGTTCTTTTTAAGTTACTTTTAAGTGTAATTTTTAAATACGGAAATAGAAAGATTTAGCAATTAGAAGCAATTAAGAAATGTACGTGATTCGAATGAAACCGGGTACTTTAAATAGCAAAATAGCATCGAATTTAATGCTAAGTCGTCGACTTTTATGGCTTCGCTTTATCAGTTGAAATCATTTGTGCTATCTTTATTTTTTTTCATCATAATCCATTGCTAGCTTTTCATTTATTACTTAATACCACAACCTGAAGTTTTAAAAGCATTCCAGTGGAACTATAAAAATATAGAAAAAGAAAAATTACGAAGACAACAGAATTTGCTGTTATTTATGCCAATGCCAAAAAATAAATTTTTACCCCTTGCATAAAACGTGCTTGAAATACGAGATATTCATTTTTTTTTTTTCTTGTTGATGTTGATGACTTGATTTTTGTCATTTCGGCCACCAGCCAAACAACGTTTTACTACATTGTTGAAGAAAGAGAAAAACATTACGTTTTATACTTATTATTATTTTTTTCCTACTTCCTACAAATACCACCTGCCCTTCCAAAGTGCAGTTCTAATTGTGAGTAATGGGTTAGCAGTTGAAAGAGAATCTCCGAAAAACCTGTACCTCACGAATGGAAATGAGGTCTCAGAGTTATTACACCACAGCGAGAAAAGTGAGGAATACATATTTCTCTTCCACATTCTAAACGCTCTAGATTTTTCTTACAGGGGCGGTATAGAGTATCTGTTACATAAAGATAAGAATTTGTTATCCCCTGAGTTACGGTTCGGTGTCAGGTTAGAATTAATGTTTGGTTTCCGCCGTGCGGTTTTTTACAGGTGGTTTGAACTGAAATGCATTATTTCGTGGCTGTTGCTCACTCTCTCTTACGGAAAGAAGATTTGTTTATGCATCAAAGCCATTTGTATGAAAAGTGGTCCGCGTTGCGCATGGGCAGCATTATGTTTTCATTCTGCATGTTTCGAGATTTCCATTTCACTTGGAGAATTGATATTAATCTAATAGTTTTTAATAGAAAGGAAAATATGGACAGTTTTAAACAAGAAAAGCTTCATATTCTTAAATATTTATAAGGAATTCCTGATTTAATTTATATAGTTTAATCTTTTACACACAATGCAATCAGTTGGATGTACGTCTCATGACTAATTTGTGGGAATCAGATAACTTGCAGGAGAATGTTGTGAGATTTGGTTTGGTTTGACGCTCTACGGTCATCTTGTGCACACTTTAGACCAAACAGCCCGGGACCTACAGTTTAAAGTGGATTCCGAACCACTCACAAACACCCACGCCACCGCCAGAATTTGAACTTGGAGCCTGTGGTACCAAAAGCCATAGCGGAATGTTGTGAGGAAACCGTTCGTAGCTTGTGTTGCAGTCACTATTTTTAAAATCGAGAAGACTCGATGATGATTTTGAAGCTAATATAAGAACTTCATATCAATTGTCAAGCTGCCTGGTAAATGATTTTCATGTTTTTTAATTATACGAACACTCCTAAAAATGCATCTTGTTCTCCAACCTCTTTAGGTGGGCTATTAGTGGCATAAACGAGTTTGACTGTTTGATGGATGAGATTACAGGTCCGTTTTCCTGCCCGCTTAAATAAAACTGCTTTAAAAATGATCGTTTGACTTTGCCACAATATGTAAAAGACATTATCTTTTACAGTCTAGTATCTCTTTTTACATCTTGATTTGTGGACCTGATGTGATACTTTAACTAATTATTTATATATGTGTGAGTGTGTATGAGATAAGTCACAGTATATATGAAGAAAGAAAAACATTACGCGTGTATATTTATTATTATTTTTTTCCCCTTCCTTACAAATACCACCTGCCCTACCAAAGTGCAGTTGTAATTGTGAGTAATGGGCTAACAGTTGGAAAGAGAATCCTGAAAACCTCTAGCTTCGCGAATGGAAATGAGTGTGCGAGTTATTACACCACGGCGAGAAAAGTGAGGAATACATATTTCTCTTCCACATTCTAAACGCTCTAGGATTTTTCTTGCAGGGGCGGTATAGAGTATCTGTTACATAAAGATAAGAATTTGTTATCCCTGAGTTGTGGTTCGGTGTCAGGTTAGAATTAATGTTTGGTTTCCGCCGTGTAGCTTTTTACAGATGGTTTGAACTGTGAAATGCATTATTTCATGGCTGTTGCTCTCACTCTCTCTCTTACGGAAAGAAGATTTGTTTATGCATCAAAGCCATTTGTATGAAAAGTGGTCCGCGTTGTGCTAAAAGGGCAGCATTACATTTTAGTTCTGCGTGTTTCGAGATTTCCATTTCACTAGAAGTATTGAGAAATACTTGCTAAAAATCTAATAGTTTTAAAAATAATATTACCTAATATTGTAAGGACTATATTTAAATATTTGTAAGAAATTCCTGATTTAACTTGTACAGTTCAATCTTTTACAAGCAATACAATCAATTGATGTATGTGGTGGCCTAAACGAGTTGTGACTGTTTGGAACGACGAGATTACAGGTTCGTTTCCGGTCTCTTAAGTAAAAATTATTTAATAATGATAATTTGATTTGCCCGGACATGTAAAGAACATTATCCTTTAAAGTCTTAGTGTCTCTTTACACCTTTAATTAGTTGTACCACATGCCCAGGGGGTTGCAAGAATCAAATGTGCATATCAGACGTTTTCGTAGGGCTATAAAAATCTGTTCTATGTTCTCGCTGTCCTATACTTCCTGCGGTCTGATGGCCAAGTGGTCAACGCTGTGACCTTTGGTGCTTTAGGTTCGACTCTTGGCGATGGCATGGATGTTTATTAGCGGTTTGGAATCCATGTCAAACTGTAGGTTCCTATCCAATCAGCCTAAAATATGTTCAAAATGACAGCAGAGCGACAAACCAAAAACCAAAAACCTTCAATTAGTTATTCATTTGTAGACCTGATGTGATAATTTAACTCTTTTATGTGCGAGGTAAGTCACGGCATATATAATTCTAAGTGCTCTAGATTTTTCTTGCAGAGCGGTATAGAGCATCTGTTACATAAAGATAAGAATTTGTTATCACTGAGTTACGGTTCGGTGTCAGGTTAGAATTAATGTCCGGTTTCCGCCGTACGGCTTTTTACAGGTGGGTTTGAACTTCGAGAAATGCATTATTTCGTAGCTGTTGTTCTCTCTCTCTTACGGAAAGAAGATTTGTTAATGCATCAAAGCCATTTGTATGAAAGTGGTGTTATAGGTAAGGCCGTGCCTGCTTCTAAGGGCCGCATTAAATTTTGTTATGCATTTGGTTTGCATTTTGGTTCTGTTCGAAATTTCCATTTCACTAGAGTATTGAGCAATACTTGCTGATTATCTAATGGTTTTTAATAGAAAAGATGTATATTTTTAATAGAAAGGAAAGTATGGAGAGTTTTTTTAAATAAGAAAATTTCCATATTCTAAAATATATAAGGAAACCCTGTTTTTAACTTGTTTAGTATAATCTTTTTTCGTAAAATACAGTTATTGGCTGTATGTATCAGCGACTAACTTGAGATAATCAGATAACTTGCGTAGGAGAATGTTGTAAGGAAAACCGTTGGTAGTCTGTATTACAGTCACCAGTTCTAAAAACGAGAAGACTCCATGATGATTTTAACAACTTATATAAGAGTTTCGTATCAATTGTCAAGCTACTTGGTAATTGATTTTTGTGGGTTTTATTTTATTTTATGAATACCCTAAAAGTCATCTTGTTCTCAAACTCTTCTGCTGGTGGGTTATTAGTGGCATAAACGAGTTGTGATTGCTTGGAAGGGCGAGATGGAGGTTCGGTTCCCGGCCGCTTAACTACAACTATTTAAAAATGATAATTAACTTTGCCACAACATGTAAAAGACATTATCTTCTTTGGTGTCTAGTGTCTCTTTTACACCTTGATATGTGGACCTTGATGTGATAATTTAACTACTATATATATATATGTGTGTGTGTGATATAAGTCACAACATATATGAAGAAAGAGAAAACATTACACTTTTATACTTATTATTGTTTTTTTCCCTTCCTTACAAATACCACCTGCCCTTCCAAAGTGCAGTTGTAATTGTGAGTAATGGGTTAGCAGTTGAAAGAGAATCTTTGCAAACCTCTGTACCTCGCGAATGGAAATGAGGTCTGCGAGTTATTACACCACGGCGAGAAAAAGTGAGGAATACATATTTCTCTTCCACATTCTAAACGCTCTAGATTTTCTTGCAGGGGCGGTATAGAGTATCTGTTACATAAAGATAAGAATTTGTTATCCCTGAGTTACGGTTCGGTGTCAGGTTAGAATTAATGTTTGGTTTCCGCCGTGCAAACTTTTTACAGGTGGTTTGAACTGCGAAAATGCATTTTTCGAATTACCG
Organism: Caerostris extrusa; assembly: GCA_021605095.1. Lineage (NCBI taxonomy): Eukaryota > Metazoa > Arthropoda > Arachnida > Araneae > Araneidae > Caerostris > Caerostris extrusa. Next base: position 59,265 of record BPLR01001897.1, read on the forward strand.
GTTGCTCTCTCTTACGGAAAGAAGATTTGTTTATGCATCAAAGCCATTTGTATGAAAAGTGGTGCTAAGATAGTAATGCGGTCCGTTTCTAAGGGCCGCATTACATTTTGGTTCTGCATTTGGTTTGCGTTTTGGTTCTGTTCGAGATTTCCATTTCACTAGAGTATTGCAGAATCCTTGCTAATAATCCAATAGTTTTAATAGAAAAGATGTACATTTTTAATAGAAAGTAAAATATGGAGAGTTTTTTAAAGTTTCATCTTTTTAATTATTTATGAGATATTCCGATTTTAACTTGTATAGTTTAATCTTTTACTCATAATACAGTCAGATAGTTATGAGTTTCGTGACTAATTGTAATGAAAGTAGATAACTTGCAGAAGAATGTTGTGAGGAAACCATTGTAGTAGTCGCTAGTTTTAAAAGCAAAGAAGACCCGATGATGATTTTGACAACTTATATAAGAGCTTTTGCATTGATTGTCAAGCTGCCTCGTAAATGATTTTCAGGGTTTTTTGATGATATGAATACCCTAAAAGCTGTCTTGTTCTCAAACCCGTTGGTAGGCTATTAGTGGCATAAATGAGTTTTGACTGTTTGGAAGGACAAATTATAGGTTCTTTTTCCCGGCAGCTTTACTAATACTATTTAAAAATGATAAATTAACTTTGGCAGAGCATTTAAGGCATTAATTATCCTTTGAGTCTTGTGTCTCTTTTACATCTTCATTTGTAGACCTGATGCAATAATTTAACTCAATTATATATATATCATCATAATTGGCGCAACAGCCCCATGGTGGGCCAAGGCCGTCTGCCTGCTGGCAGATTTCGAAACATGAGATGTCTTTTTTACGGGATAGGGTTGCCAACCTTACGCCCAACGCTCTACAGTCATGTTAAACCGGGACCTACAGATTAAAACGGATTCCGAACCACTACAAACATCCATGCCCCTTCGGAACTCGAACAGGAAACCTGTGGTACCGAGCCCCACAGCGCTAGCCACTCGGCCATTCAGGCCCCTATATATGTGTGTGTGTATATATATATGTGTGTGTGTGTGTGTGTGTGTGTGTGTGTGTGTGTGTGTGTGTGTGTGTGTGTGTGTGTGTGTGTGTGTGTGTGTGTGTGTGTGTGTGTGTGTGTGTGTGTGTGTGTGTGTAGGTATGTGTGTGTGTGTGTGTGTGTGTGTGAAATAAGTTACAGCATATATAATTGAGGTAAATTTTGTAATTTATTAAATACTTTATTTTTTTTAGCAAAATCAGGATATGATTTTGAATAGATTTTGTATAAATTGGTTTTAAATGTATTATAATATCGTCTCTTCTTGTACTAGACCTATAACGGCTTCAATAAGAGGGCCACTTTCAGGTTCATGGTAACACTTTAATTTTTATTTACAAGCATTGTATATATATTTACAGAACTAATTGAAATCTATTTGGAGAGAATTTAAATGAAGCTTTTTGAAATTAAATATTATTTACATATATTAAATAGTGTTGTTTATCTGTTCCATCGTATCGTTTATCCAATTATTATTCAATACATAGAGTATTAATTTTTCAATTTATCCTCTTTTTCTGCTTAAATTTTGTTCATCGCCATACGTAAAAGAATCTTTGTTTATTTGGATATTTAACATTCGACATCCAAATATCTGTAAGCATTTACTGTAAATAACTTGTATTCAATTTTTAAGTAATGGGGATTTTAATTTACTGGAAACGAAAGCCCATTATACGTTACCTGAATCAGAACTGATTCAGCGAGAAATGTTTTCCATAGCTTTTGATGTTGGCAGACTTAAAAACACTGCACACACATTCAGTTTAATATCTTAACATCTCTTAAGCCTAAATTTGGAACGCCATTCAAACTTTTTAATGTTCCAACACAAAGACCTTCTATTAGCCTAACAGTCTAGACTAGTTTTAACTGTAACACTCGACATTTTACTTGAAAGCAAAGACGCAAATTACTAAGCTTTGGTACAGTTACCATGACAACCAGAAAATCCAATAATTATAGGACCTGGCAAATTTGCTTGAAAACACATTTCTTGTAATTGCAATGCTGCCTTCATGTTGAAAGAATGGAGCTTTTACCGACTAATGGTTCTGTTTGAATAGGACCGCTGGGGTGAATAACTTGCGTGGGAGTGAGAGGTGGGGGGATGAAATTATTAAAGAATCTTTATTAAACAGCCTTTTTTTCAAAAAATATTGTGTTCCATTATCTTTGTATTGGGTATGGAATTTCATCTTTGGAAAAGGAGTTCTAAGTAATTGTTTCCTGAGTCTTAAGACTCTTTAAGGGATGTTCATGTTACACAAACTGTGGACCTTTCTAATTAGCGTACTTAGCGCAGTGTTTATGAAGCTTTATTTTAACGACGGCTTGTTAGGCGAAAAAGATTAAAGCTGTAGTTAATGTCAAATTTAATAGCACGTCGCGCAGAATATGTAATGGCAGGCGTTGATGCTTTTCGGAGAATTTGTCTGAAGAACTGATGCCACATAGTAACCTTTTTGATTTTATGACATTGGTAAAGTGCTTATAATTTCATATAACGTAATCATCACTCTCAAATGTTGTAAATCTTCCGTTTTCATGGAATTAAAGCAATACTTATAATGTTACGCTATAGGGTCGTCATTTGTAAACATAGTAAATCTTTCAGTTTTATGGAAAAGTAAGGTATAAATTAAGTTTTTATTAAAGCGAAAATAAATTTGATAATTGGACTTATAAATCTTAACAACATTACATGAGGTATGTTAGCTGTTTCTGAATTATGATTATGAGTTGCGAACTATGATTTTTTTTAATCCGAAAATCCTTTTAATAAAGAAAACTTTTTTTAAAAAATGAGTGACTACTTTATTAGTCACTTATTAGTGCTATTTAAAATAGGAGATTTAAGATGTACTTTGCCAACATATTTCACCACTGTCAAAGTATTGAATAACTGATCTTCAGTTTTTGTTCACTTGAGACATAAATGTAAGCGCAACTTCTTCAATTTAAAAGAAATACAAGATTAACGAAATGTCTTGACTTAAAAAAAAAGAAGAAAAAGATTATTTTTTTTCTTCTTTTAAGTTAAGCTAATAATAGTCAGAAAGTGTAATATTCGGAAGAAAAGAATTCAAGATTTTCGTTTATCTTATTTGTAATGACTCTATCTTTATATCTTAACTAAAAACGAAGTCTATATCTTTTTGTAAATGGCTGTTTAAACAAAAGATATACTTTTTTAAGATCCGTCCTATTAAGTGGTTTGTCATCTAAGTAAGTTAATTTTACATAACCAACTTGTGATGCAAAATATTCTTGACTGAATTATTCAAAAACTTTATCAATTATCAGGTTGTAGTGTGCTGAAAAAAAAAAAAGAATCTACCTTCGTTAATAACTTCTCGTGAAATCAGTCTCAATCCTTCAAAATGAATCTGTAAGCTTCTGAAGGAAAAAGACGGCATTCTGTTGGGGCAAGGTCATGAGAACAGGATCAGACATGCCTTTCAATGCGAAATTTGACATTCCATGCTGTAGGACCCTACATTTTCTGTTAGCATCAAAGAGTTTTCATCCTAACTGCTGACAGTGAACTTCTGCGGTTATTGTTGAGTTGTTACGTAAAAGCTCACAAGAACCTACCCTGTCCTATTCTCAAAAGATTCTTCTACATCCCTTCGAGGATATTGGATAGCCCTGGAATAGTAGTTAAATCTCAATATTATTAGAGTATCTTAACATTATTATCTTAGCATTAGTATATTAACATTATTACATTATTAATCATAATATAATTAGAGTATCCATCATTGTATCATAGATAGTTAGAAATCGCATAGGTATATTCAAATCTTTATTATTAACCTTCAAAACGGAGAGAATTGACTTAACTTTCTCTAATTTGAAGAAAAACTTAACACAAAATGAAGAAAACAAAATAATAATAAATAAAAAAATAAAGTGTTTAAAATGCTACAAACTGTCTGTCATTTGTCATTTTTAAATGCTTTTTTTTAACCACTCTATAGTGTACTTTGTCCTAATTTATTGCATTATTATTTTTCTGAAAATAATGCAAACAAAGCATCATCTTTTATTGTTACCCATTGATTATCTGGTAAACTAATTAAGTCAGGGGTTCTTAAAATATGAAATTTAATTCTTAACAAAGTGAACACTCATTGAAAGTTTCATTTTGAAAAAAAATGTATCACTTTAAATAAAATGTAATTAAAATAATATGGATGACTTTTTTTCGATTAATATTAACTTTAACTATTATGAACTACAAAATTATTTTTTAATTAGAATTTCTCATTTAAAAATTTTAAATTTTCTACAATTCCTGATTCTTTCCACAAGGACATATTTACGTGGTTGCTTTTTATTGGTTACAATCAAATCACAGACCAAAACTATTCTAGTTTCTGGTAACCTAGATTCTCTGGTTAACCTAACCTTAAACAATAAATTCTACAAAACAGGCAAGTCATTTCATTTATTGACATTGAAACTCTTGATTATTTTTACGTCAAAAGTGTTACATTAATCACTGCATTTATATACGAGTAGTTAATGTAATAATAATACAATCGACTAATTGCTAAATAACTATATCATTCTTAATACTTTAATTTCATAATAAATGACTTCTGCATATTGCTAAAATAAATTGAATAACTTGCAAATGTCCATTAACCACAACAACAACAACAACAAAAAAACCCCTTCATTATTATGATATTTTAATAAAGAGAAAGAATGGAAATGAGAAGAATAAAAGTTTTGCTAAGTTGGAGGTATGTTAAAAATTTTAGAACCATTGATTCTAATGTAGTGGTGGTTATCTTATACTAGTGATAATTGGTCACATTGTATTAATGTTACATATTTGCATTGTATTAATGTCAAATTTTTAGATTGTATTAGTGACACATTTTTACATTGTACTAAAGGTAAATAGTCACATTGTATTAGTGATACATTTTTGCATTGTACTAGTGCTAAACTTTTACATTGTACTGGTAAATTTTTACATTGTACTAATGCTAAATTTTTACATTGTACTAATGATAAATTTTTATATTGTATTAGTGTTAAAATTTTACATTCTACTAATGGTAAATCTTAATGTACTACTGCTAAACTTTTTTTATGCTAGAGGTAAATTTTTACATTGTATTAGTGCTAAATTTGTATGTTGTACTAGTAGTAAACAGTCACACTGTAATAGGGGTAAATTGTCATAGTAAGGATAAATTGTTCTATAGTATTAATAGTTAATAGTTATAATGTACTTGTAATAGAGGACTAAATTGTATTATTTTTTGCAGGCCCACCAGGACTCAGAGGTAAAAGAGGCCGAAAAGGAGAAGCTGGTGATGTCGGACCACCTGTGAGTAGACAACTTGATGACAACTTGCTGAAAATATTTTTTTATTATAAGTCGTTAAAAAGTAGAAGCTATGTGTTTTATTGCTATTTCATATGGAGTTTCTTGTTTATAACTTTAAAGTTTTATTTTAATTTATCAATAAATATATAAAAAAAAATAATTTGAGAGAGAATAATGTATTTTAGAAGCTTGTTTCAAAGTGAGAAAATGCTAAAAGATCATTGGTATTGGTTTGTATTATGGCATACAGTTTGTCAACTGAAGACTGTTTAGCTGATTTATTTAATAAACTGAATCCAAAATCTATACAGATCGCATCTAAAATTTTTACCATCCTTAATCATTATTTTATTTTTATTTATTTATTTATTTTGAACAATATATATCTGCAAGGATTCAGTTGCCATAAACTATTGTAATGCAGACAATTAAATAAATTTAAAAAAAAAAAAAAAATTGGAAGAAAGGATAATGAATGTGAAATTATCAAAATAAAAAAATTTCTTGGTGTAGAAATTATTAGTTATTTTGAATATCGAAAAACTATTTGAAAATTTAAAAATTTAATCTTTTGATTCTTCCATTTCTTATTGGAAAGATAAAAAATTTATTTTAATTTCAAATAAGTATCATAATAAAGGATACTAATTATAATTTGATTAATACATTTAAAAACTACAAAAAATGAATTTTAAACTATTTCTAATTAAAAAAAAAAGAAATACGACAATTTGTATAGAAATTATTAATGAAATATTAAAGACGAATTTATTTTGTTAGGTTTTTAATTCAGCTGAAAAATTGTTAAAATATATATTAAGTATTTACCCATATTGAATTTAATATAAAGTAATTTAATACCTGTAATTCATTTTGAAAAATATTTTTAAAACATATTGGTTCTTATTTTTAATACATAGATGGCAGCACGACTATTTATCGTATTTAAGTCTTCAGAAATAAAATAAATTTCGGTGCTTTAATTTAGTTCATTATTTTAAAAAACGCTTTGATGCATATAAATAACACTGCGTATTTTTTGAATTCATCTTTCCTGAATATTAATAACACAATAACTTTCATAAATTTTACTTCTTTCAATAAACATTCAACTAGAAATTTATTCCCGTAATCTTTATCCTTTGCAAATACGTACGTTTAATAAAACTTAATTTATTTTTAGAAATATATATCAAAAGATTTTAAAAAGAAAAATATGTCTAAGGTAGTTTATTTTATGTATTATTAGGTTTTTATTTTAAATGTAAAAAAATTATTCTATTAAAAAATATACAGTGGACAAAATAAATATGTCTTAACTTAACATGGCGAATGTAACATAATTTTTAAAATTTTATAAATCTCCGTTTAAATTTGCTTCGACAACAAAAAATCTAATTAGAATTTATAGGATATTTTTTTCATGTTTTTTTTCAGAAAATAATGAATAATTAAAAGAAAAGTAAAGTCAAAACCAAAATAAAATATTCTAATTATTTACAATTTGTAAGTAGATTGTTTAAAATTTAATTTAATTATCAGTTGTGCCTCTAAAAATTAAATAACCGGTTGAGATGAAGCATTATAATATATAAGAATTTTTGATGCAAATGAGGCTTGAAAGAATCAGTTCCTAGTTTCCTTGCTATTTTAAAAATAATTAAGGTTCTAAGATTTTTTTATTAGAAAATAAAAAACTAGCTATATATATATAATTTTCATAAGTTCTTAATTATAGTTACTGAATGTAATTAGTATTAACTGATGAAAATATTAATAAACTGCTACTATTTTATGCATATAAAGTAAGCTCAGGCATTTTTTATTAATGGTATATCTTTATAAATGAATTTTAATTATAAAAGCTAGTTAATTTGAAATGTAAAAGGAATTTAAAATGTTTTAAAATCAGATTTAAGTTTGATTTATAAAAAAATCTACTTATTAGTTAATGAAAGAATTAGTATTTTATATTAACACAACAGATGGCGCCACGACATTGTTCACTTTTTCATGTATAGGTTTTCTAACCTAAAAAAAAAATAATAATAATAAAAAAAAAAAAAACGAAAGTCAAATGCGGCATTGCAACAGATGAATAAAAAATTTAAATGTAGAATACAAAATATAAAATAATAACAAAACATATAATCTTATACGTCACTAAAATTTTAATTAGAATTTTATCTTTGGAAGCATAGATTAATTATTCATAAATAATATGGAATTGTAATAAAAATAATTGCTTATAATTTCATTTAAAAATCATTTTTTTTTTTTTTTTTAATATCTTCTATTTATTGTTTCATTTTGTCCTTATATATTTTTTCTTTTATTAACTTACATCACTTATTTAAATGTAATTAGATATTTAAGTATGAAACACGTTTCAGAAATTATATCATTCAATAGATTATTGCTCTATTTAATTTATACATATTATTTTCTTTTCATTGCAAGCTAAATGAAATAATTAAAAAAAATTTGTATGCAAAAATAATATTTTTTTTCCAGGGACCTGTTGGACCACCTGGTAAACCAGGATTTCCAGTAAGTAAATCTGAATTAAAACGGGATTAGTTTGATATACAATTAATCTTTTTGAAACCTTGTAGAAAGAAATATTTTTCATTAAGTGCAAAACATCTTTTGAATTGGTTGTTTTTCCCGCTGTATTTTCAATTTCAACCTCATTTTAAAGTAAACCTTTGACACTAATATATTGAAGTGTACCTTTAATATTATAAAATAGGCATTTATTTGAAAAAATAAACACGTATATTTGTATGTTGAAGTACGTATTACATACATATGCATTTTGTTTATTGCAAATACTAGTGAGGAAAAACATATACTGCCTTGATGCTAAAACATTTTGCAGTAGTCAACCAACAGATTGCCATTATGTGCTGTTATTGATTTAAAAAACAAGTAGATTCGACAACGATTGTGACATATATATGTATAAACATCTCGCATGGACAGTTAGGATGCATTTGCGGCTTTTCTCCCATACAATACAGATGTATTTAAATGTATTATATTATTATCTACATATTGTTTCTGTATAATAAATTTCTAATATTAATTAACGAAAGACTTTTAAAAGACCAAAATTCTTTTTTAATATTAAATAATGTGAATGAAATGTAAAAAAAAACTCTTCTTATTATTCTTGATCTTTTTCCTGAAATATTTATTCTTGTATGTCAATTTCGTACTTTCGTGTACTTTGAACTTTATGCTGCAGGGCCAACATGATGTATAATAATTATTACCAATAAATATTTAACTCATATTAATAATTAAATTTTTCTAAAAACTATAAAATATTTTTAATTGTTTATAAATTTCAGGGGGCAATTGGTATTGATGGTCCGAAAGGAGATCCGGTAAGTTTATGTTTGTGTGTATAAAATTAATATATTTCTATAATATATATATACAGGCGGTTATCAAAATAGTTGAAACACCCTTGAGTTATAAGAATACTTTGCTAATAAAGTGAGTAAGATGATTCGTCTAATCCTATAACTGTCTTCCTTTTATCAATCGACCATGTTTTGTGGTTGTGGCACCACTGTAGGCAACGTTTGGCATTAGCAGATGCGATAAATGGTTTGGGAATGGCTGCTCTGCCGTAAATGTGCTGTTTATGAAGGTGCCTCATAACTGTAATGATTGACACTGGACCGATTGAGCTCTGCGGTCACTTTGGCTGCATTATTATTTTTTTAGACATTACAATTCGTTTCAATACTAGTTCGGACTCTGCTTCTCCTTCAGTCCACTTATTTTGCTTTGCCGAGCTTGCCCTGCCGCGCTGTGTGTAAGCTGTCATGACTTTAGACACCACACATCTAGAAACGCCTGAAAGCTGGGATGTTTGCTCCTACAATTTGGCTTCGCTGTAAGTCTGTGAAATCTGGCATTTTACTCTTTTGACAAAAATTCAAAGAACGTATACAACTTCACTAAAGCTATCTAATGTTACCATGTTATATATTTTTTATATTAAAAATTATTCGGGTAGCTAAGGTTACATCTTAATGCTTACGAAGCGTATTCTTGAATGACACTTTTTTTTTTACGAGTGTTTCCATTATTATTTGATAACCATATGTATGCATATATAAAATCTCTTATATTTAGCTATTTTGATACATAAAAACATTTATATATTTTAAGCTCAATGAATTTAAATAAAATACGATTCAGTATTTTATATTTAAATATATATATATAAGAAATAGCCAAAAAATTGCATTGTTTATAACCCAGTTTCCAAAATAAATTTTTAAAAGAATATGGATTTCTAGCGTAGAGTTTACAGAAAAGAAATTTCTGATAATGTAGTATCTACCATCATCAGAATGTATCAATTTCAATATTATAAGAAATATTACCGCAGCCGGTTCAGAATTGAAGAATTATGTTTTCATGTACAGTTTGAAATATTAGTCACTACAAAACATAAGTTAGAAAATTTAAATATATCGCAGTAGAGGGGAAAACTGAAAGATTCTAGGGAGAGAGGAATCGCATGTCCACTCCCTGTTATATCTGTAATCCAATTGTGTTACGAGAATAATCAAGAGCTTATATAAAAGGTATCGAAGAGATCTAATTAAATATGACAATAAAACCCATAATGAAATAAAATTTATACATATAAAATAAAAAATAAGGGAAATCTTTTGCGAAATTTTATAATATCCCCTTATACGCAACAATATTGGATGAATCGGTAATTTCAATAAATGTGGACACCATTCATTTTTTGTTTACTTACTTCATCCCCTACCACTCAACTCTTCTCCTTGCCTGCTTCAGTAAATTTGTTCACAGAAATGCTTTCATACATTAAGACAACGGCACAGACAAGAATATAGTTCGATTACGGATTTCATGGAATGATAAACATCCGGTTTAATGGCGGAAATGGAAGAACCGATTACTTGTTAGGGGTAAAGCGACTGAAAAAGCTTTGATAAAAAAAAGTATAACAGTCAGTGTGGAATTTGTTCCATCTTTTTTTTTTTTTTTTTTGTCTTAATATAGTGTCAATCCAAAATTTTAATTATTAAAAGTTTTAATTATTTTTATTTCAATTAAATGGACATTTTTTTTCCTTATGATTCCGCTTTTTTTGAATCTGTAAAATCAGCACGAAAACTAAAAAATAAATAAATAAAAATGGAAGAGAATATTTGTTTCTATTGAAACTTTGCAAAACTTGAAAAGTTAAATTTCTATTAATGAAATCCTTGTTGACTAAAGAAGATTTTACCGAGAGGATGAACACATAGAGCGATAATATAATAGAGCTCTCAGTGATTGACAGTTTGGGCTATAATCCTTTAAAACATAATCCTCATATGATAACTTCGAAATTTTTGGCAACAATCGTTACTATTGACGTTGTTGTTGGCGCGAAAAGGAGAAAAGGTTTACTATTATACAACAATTTCCAAAATAAATGGCTCACTTTATTAGCTGTAAATAAATAACTGTAAATAATAAAATAGCTGTAAAAATTTTTTTACCTAAATATGTGGCATTTATATAAATGAATAAATTTACTTGTGTGATATTTTCTCTCCAAAATAATTAAAAAAATAAAATATTTATGTTATTATATTTCATACAAAATTATGAGTTATTTTTTAGTGAAAACATAGTTAAATAACTGTATGTCTTGAGAAGAATTTCGGGCATTTCTCGGAATTTTTCAGAATCGCTTCATAACACTATTTACGTTTTCTAAATAAATGCGAGCAGGGAAAAGGAGCCAAACGACGATACAGCGACGAGGAGATTTTTGCCTCAACTTTCGGCTCCTTTAGAATAGAGGAACGCGCTCTATTTTATTACCGCTCTATGGATGAGCAATAAGAAATTGCAAACGTCATAGTTGGAAACTTCGAACAATAGAGCTGGGACGATGAAAATGATGTTCATCAGAAGAAAATGAGACATTCAGAAATTCGATTATGAAAAAGTTGTTCAACACCAAAAATTTTACCTGCAATTATGAGGACGTTTACACCATGGCATAACATCGCAGCAAGAAAACGTTCATATATATATACATGTATATACACTCAAGAGCCAAAACATTATGACCACCTGTCAATAACGAGTTGGCCCACCTTTGGCGCGCAACACAGATTCAACCCGCCTTGGCATGGATTAATACCACCACTTAATGCCAGTTTAACTTCCACCTGATCACGTGCCTTCCACGTCATCCAGGCGAGTTCATTGCAAAATGTAGGGGTGGTCATAATGTTTTGGCTCTTGAGTGTGTATATATTGTATGTGATAAAAAATGGGGAATGAAGGTCATTTGTGGTTTATATATATAAACTACAAATAATGACCTTCATTCCCCATTTTTTATGAAAACTCTGTAATTGCATTATAAGGGCAGTACATGTAATTGTGTGTAAAAATTGTGTGCAAATTTAAATTTTATTTCCATAGTTACTGACGATTTATATAAATCCTGTTTATCCGAGGTAAATTTAATCCATATTAACTCAGATAATCGGAAATATAGTTTAATAAATTAAAAATGTTTTTTAAGTAAATTTTTTATGAATTTTATTTCGTATCGTAGCTTACAACAATCGATAAAAAAAAAAAACTTAATTTCGGAAATGGAAAACGAAATAGTTTGTTTGCAATGTCTCTTCTCTGTGTAAAAATATTTTAAATGATATTTGTGAACATATTGCATTCTATGGATCATTTTATTTCATTTCATATAAATATTTCAATATATGTATATTTTTTTCGGCTTCTTGTAATAAATATTTTATAACTTTTGTATTATTATTATAGTAGCTTGCAATAGTCGATTAAAAAGACTTTTAATTTTGGTGGATGAAAAACGTATAAAAGGAAGTTAATATTTTAATAATTTACAAAACGAGAAATTCTAATGCAAACTAAACTAATATAAAACAATATCAACAAGCAAATTTTACAAACAATGTATTAATTTTTTTTTACCTGATATCATTATTGTGAATACTGAGGTTTAAAAAACACAATTTGTTATAAAAATTTTTTTTTAGAAGTTAGTGTTAGTCTAGTGTTGAAATAATGCGATTGTTTTAAGTTATGAACTGTTAGAAATTTATTTCTTCTATTTATTGTTGAATATTATCTAATTGTTTTATTTATTATAATATCATCAAAGAAATGCATACTAAAAAAAATTTTTTTCTTTTCAGGGTGAAAAGGGAGAAAAAGGAGATAAAGTAAGAAATTTTTGAATAGCTGCAACAAATTTAATTTTCTGATAGTGTTTTTTTTTTTTTTCCCAGTGTGTTATTTTGTTTTTAAACAAAACCGTAACTTTTTATATAAAGTCTTCATAACTTTTATATGCTTAATTATTGAATGACAAACATTTACAAGGTGTATTTTTAATTACTCTTGTAAATGTTTATCATTCAATATATTAAGTACTATAAATGTGAATTCTATTGGAAAAGTTTTTTTTATATATTTATCATTTTATAATTTTGTCATAATATTTTTTAAATTAACTATTAGGTCAACAATTCTGTACTTTTAAAAATGGATTCAATTTTTTTGAACATCATTTATTTTCTTGTAATTACAATTTCATAATTTCCAACTTGACATTTTTAAGCTTCAAATTTAGAAATTTATGAAAGTTGATAAAATATTTCTTATATTTTGATAATATTTTATTTAATTAATTTTTAAAAAGCGAAAAATAAGTTTTGGAATAACATTAATTTAGATTTAGAATTTTACTGCTGTTGATTAAAAGTAGTCTAATACTTATGATATTTTACAAATTTATTTTTAAGTATTTTAGCTTTATAAAATATCGTTAAAGTTGAAAATATGTTATTGTTTCAAACTAACATTTTCTGTAGTATTAAATTTATATTATTTTGCTTAATAATTTAATTTATTTTATAATTGAATTAAAGTGAAAAATTCATACTTCGATTCGAAGTATTAATTAGTAATTATTTCCAATTTGTCCTACAGGGTGAAAGTGGTGGAGATCTGTTTACGACAACTAAGGTAAATTTATATGTTTGAATTTTATCTAAAAATAACACTGAAATCAAATGAAATTAAAATTTCATATTTAATTAAATTTACGTTATCAATAGTTTTTCAATAAGCGAATTTGATTTTATAAAATAAATAAATATGTAGAAAAATTTTAATTGTTTATTTTTAGTTATTTAAAATTGAAAATTCTTTTATAAAATTTCCGAGAAAAGTTTTAATTCAAATCTACAAAAGAGTTATTTTTATTTATTTAAAAACACATATGCCTTTTTTATTTTTGAATAACCCTTTTTAGTTTTATCAATGAAATGAACAGTATTTTAAATTTTTCACGGGTAAGAATAGTTTTAATTAATCCAATTAATGTTTTTTATTTGCCCTATTTCATTATAAGTATAATATTAAGATAATTCAATATAATCAGTTATAATATTATTATATCACCACCATTCTAACATTTCACCATTCTTTTCAATGATATCTTCCATCAACAAACATTATTTCCCTAACTTATATGCTTAAATTATGATGTTTTTGTATTATGCCAATTTTATATTGATGTCTATTATGATGTTTTATTATGATTCTCATGATGTTTTATTATGATGTTGTATTATGCCAATTACAAAAAATAAATTTTTAACGATTTTTAGCATTATATAATATAAATATGAAACTAACGAAATATGGAAATTGTAAATTGTAAATTAAGAAACATTTAATTAAAAACTATTATCAGTTAACTAGTCCTTAATTTGTAAAAAAATATATATATTTAAAATAATTTCAAGATAATGGAGCAGTAGGTTTAAGACTACACAGTTTATATGAAATGTTTAAAAAGTATTAGGAGCACGAATATCCACATGTGTTTAAAGAATATTGCAATAAAAACATTTTAAAATGAGGGGAAAAAATTTCTTGCTGTACTGCATGGAATAACTATTCCAGTCTTCTTCAATAATCTGTTCATTTATAATCATTATTTATTACAACTACTATACGAACTATTTACAACAAGGAATCTATTTTTTTTTTGTGTATGTGGATGAAGACAAGGTCCTCTTCTCAAAGTCTCTTTTTTAATACATAATTTTTTTTTTTTGTGTCAATGTGGATGAAGACAAGGGTCCTCTTCTCAAAGTACTCTTTTAATACATAAATTAGAATAACAAAATAAGTTTATTACATCAATATGAGTATTACTGATAGTATCCATTCCAATAGCACATATTTTGGCAAACAACTTTGCACAGCAGAATAACATTCCAGGAGCTGCTAATATCCACTGTAATCTCCTTTTCTGTAATTTGTAACAAAAGTTCTGTCCGTTTTTCCAATTGACAGAATTCTTACAGTCAATTGTAAAAATCTTACAGTCAATTACAGTTCTTCCGTTTTTCCAATAAAACTGAAAAATTAACAAAAACAAAACAAAATTATATTTATTCAATCATCAACAGAGTCACCATTCTTTTCAATGATATCTTCCATCAGCGTTTCGATTATTTGGTTTTTCCTTCGAAAAGAAATACAGCTTCATTTTAACATCTTCTCTTGAAGACAGTCCTGCAAAAAGGTTATGTAATTATGGAATACAACAACATCGTCAATATTCTGATTAGCCGTTTGCTCTGGGTCAAATACCCCAGCATTAATTACGGCCTAAATCAAACTAAAGAACGAGGAACCAAGTTGAATTCTGGACACATAGAGCATTGGCGAAGTCTACTTATGGCCATTTTTTAAAATTTCACTGCCATTTTAAGAAGCACTTCTTTCAGAAATGAATTACACGCATCCTTTTCGAAAAACAGGCTGCCTATAATTTTAACTGTTAATTTATTTGGCGGATTGAATACTTTGTTACGTGTTTGTAAATAGATATTCCATGTGTGTCGAAGAAAGTTTCGTATCCATCGAGAACTAGACACGTTCCATACTGAAGTGTAATATATATATATATATATATATATATATATATATATATATATACACTGAAGTGACAAAAGTCATGGGATACCTCTTAATATCGTGTCGGCCCTCCTTTCGCCCGGCGAAGTGCAGCAATTCGACGTGGCATGGACTCAACATGTCGTTGGAAGTCTTCTGCAGGAATATTGAGCCATGCTGTCTCGATAGACGTCCATAATTGTGAAAGTGTTGATGGTGCAGGATTTTGGGCACGAACAGACCTCTCGATGATGTCCCATAAATGCTCGATGGGATTCAGGTCGGGCGATCTAGGTGGCCAGATCATTCGTTGGAATTGTCCAGAATGTTCTTCAAACCAATCGCGAACAGTTGTGGCCCGGTGACATGGCGCATTGTCATCCATAAAAATCCCATCGTTGTTTGGGTACATGAAGTCCATGAATGGCTGCAAGTGATCTCCAAGTAGCTGAACATAAGCATTTCCAGGCTGTCGACCACTGCGCTGTCCATGGTGGATGTTATACCTGAAATTTCATACTCTCGGCACACTCTTGACACAGTGGATCTGGGAATGTTGAATTCCCTAACGATTTCCGAAATGGCATGACCCATGCGTCTAGCTCCAACTAACATTCCGCGTTCAAAGTCTGCTAATTCCCGTCGTGCGGTCACCATCACGTCAAAACTTCTTCACATGAATAACTTGAACAGAAATGAAAGCTCTGCGAAACCACTGCGCATTTATACCTTACGCGATGCTACTGCCATCTGAAAATTTGCATATTGCTATCCCATGACTTTTGTCACTTCAGTGTATATATATATATATATATATGTATATATATATATATATAATTTTTTCAGGACGCTTAATTTACAAAAGCGAATTTTTCTTTTTCTGGATTTGCAGCTATGGCTATGAGACTGTTCTTTAACTCCATTGGTGTACACTTTAAATACTACGAAAAACAGAATTATTTACTGGAATATTCTGTAAATGAAGATAAAGAAGAGGAAAGAATCCTATTAATTAAGTTCATGGATCTCTTAAATTCTTTTCTTCGGCCTCTTGCTAAGAGCCACTGACACATAGTAAACTTTTACAGGTTCTTATCGTTTTGCGCTAGTGTTTGTTAACAATCTTCTTTCTCCTTAACGTCCGGAACGGCTTTCTTAGGCTTAAAGCAATCTCTAGATAATCTTCCAAGTGGATCAGCAGGATCATAGTTTGAAGGATTGCAAAGAAGACAATGAAAATATTTTTTTTTTTTCTATTTTAAATTCATAGATCCCCCTAAAATCTTTTAGGGGTTTCTTATTTAAGAGTCACCATAAGCGTTGCATACTTTTGAATGACTTTGTTCCAGCTTCTTATTCAGAGATTTCTTAACAATCAAAAAGCTTTTTTAGAATGCAAAGTGATTTATAGATAATCTTCCACCTGGTTCAGTTTAGTCAGTAGGTTTTTAGATTCTGTAAATAAATATAATGAATAAATTTTTATCTCTTATATGGTTATGGATGCCCTAAAGTCTTTTTCATGGGTCCCTAGTTATGAACCACAGATGTGTAGTAAACGTTGCATACTTTTAAAAGTTCTTCGTTAGTGTTTGATAAACGGTCTTTTTACTCACATACTTCTAAACAACCGAAACGCCTTTCTAGGGTGTAAAGCGATCTCTAGATAATCTTCCAAGTGGATCAGTAGGTTTCGCTGAAGCTGTCTCAATGAAGGTCAGTTCGCACCACAGCACCCACTCCACCTGCACTGCAGAAGTTCTTTTGTCTTGGAATGCCTCTTTGCACGTCCCCAACTAGTCCACACTTACACTGTAACTGTACTCCCCCTGCATTAAAAGGCGTGGTTCAGCAGATGAGTACCATAGCATGGTCCAAAGCTAAGGATTCTTGAAAAACTTCGAAAACCACAAAAAGATTTTTAAAAAAGACACTCCCCCATAATTCTTAAGCTATATTCACACCAAGGGCTAAAGCATCAAACCTGAAGTAGTAGTCGAGCCTCCTTCACACTAAGACGTTGAATGGCGAAGCGTCAAGCAATGGGAAAAGAATTTTTTTAATCTGTTCACACCGAAGCGGTAGAAATTTCTGTACAAGTCCCCTTATTGGATCAATCCAAGTGACATGATGCGTCAAAGGTTAGAGAGTTAAAAGTTGGTCAACTTCGAGCAATCATTTCAGACGTTGCGCGCTGAGCCTTGTGATTGGTCAACGCTTAACGCTTCGTCACGTTACGCCTTGGTGTGACGGAGGCTTTAGTTCGGGCTATCAACATGATGGATTCAACTTTAAATGAGATTAAAAGCTTGCTTAAAAACTATAATTTCAACCCAAAATTAGATTAAAAGTTTTAAATTTAATTTAAAAGTTTGCTTACAAATTTATATCCTTAAAATTTACATTGGAGACTTAAGATTTGACTGCGATTGGTTAAAAAGTTGTTTTTCGGACGTTTTGCATCAAAAATTTGAAAGACTTGAATGCAAAATTCAAAATAAACTGAAGTTAAATACAAAGCTTAGATAATTGGACAAGGAGAATAGGCTATTGGCATACTTTGACAGACAAAGAAAATTTAGCAAAATTACTAGAAGAAGTGAAGACCTGTTAGAAATAAAGAAAAACAAAGATATAAAGACGATGAAGAAATTCAACATTTAAAACATTTAAATACAAGATTAGTTTTTTTTTTCACACGCATATGTTTCACATTTCCGATGCCTCCAAATATGAGTAATTGTCAGTGAGAGGTCCTCTATTTTAATCTTATTTAATTTATTATTTCTGTTTTTCGCTTTCTAAGAATTTTGCAGGAAATTTACTCATTTGCTGATACCTCTCCTTGTGACGTTTTGTGCACACTGTATTTGCACATGCACTTCATCATGTAACATCTGTACATTCCTATCCACCTTTTTAACGACGTAGTAGTGTTAACAACTTGCATTTTTTCACACTTCAAAATTCAATGTGTGTGTGTGTTTTAAGTAGTGTGTTTAATTAATTTAGTCAACTGTTCCAAATATAGATACAGCAATTGAAGCAAAATCCTCAAGAATACTAATAATATATGTATATAAAATATGGTTGAAGTAAAATTTTCAACTTGCATGTAATGTGATGTATTTACAAAAAGCGGTTTTTAAAATATAAATTTTTTTTTTTTAGAAATTATTACTATTTTTTATTTATTTATTTTGAAAAAGAAAATTTAGGAATATTTAAATTGAATCATTGCATTAGTAAGAAACTTTGCTTTAAAAATTATTATCAGTATTATTTAAATGATAGTTTCGTCTACAAACATTTAACTATCACAATATTATCTTCTATTATATCAACAAGTGAAAATATATTAACAAGTAAAAATATTTTAGATATCTATTAAAAGATTGTAACTAGGCAAAATACATGGTTTTTCATTTGTAAACGATTCTGCTCTTAATACAACTTTTTAAAAAAATAGCTTTATTAATGTGCAATTTATTCTGATCTTAATTTAACATTTATAGTTACATGCTAATTAAACTAATTTTTTATCACTTACTTTGTTAGTCATTAAGTGATAAAATTAGTTTAATAAAATTAAGAAACATTTTCTTTTTTTCCTAAATTTATATTCTAGAAACAGTTTCTATTTCTGAGCAGCTAATGATATTAATAGTATAAAGCCTGAATGCTTGTAGTATCATTAAGTTTACAGACTAAAGCAATCATAGGCTATAGGGTATAATACTTTTTTAATGTTTGGTTTTATTTTAGAACTAATTTAACTATACAGATTAAATAAGAACAAATTATACGGCAAGACTTAAAAAAAAAAACATTTTTAGCGAGCTTGATTAATTAACTTTATTTGCAGACGTTTCCTTTGCATCAAATCTTTCTTCAATTATAATTAATCAGTGTCATAAGATAACGTGATAGTATTTATAAAATTATCAATTAATAATCATTATCAAAGTCAATATAAGTATTGCAAGTCAAAATAAAACCATTAATCTTGACAAATTTTAATAATATCCGTATTAAAATGAATACTTTTTTTTCCCTATAACATCTACTGGTAATTAATGAGTGAACGGATGGTATTAAAAAAGGTCTGCCTCAATTTCTAATTCGAATTATGTCAAGTAATTTACATTAAAAGTACATTTTTCAAATTATATTACATTGCACTTTACAATAAAAATTCAAACAAATCAGTATTCCTCCATCTTTTAATATGTTTGCAAAACTGTAACAAAACCATTGATACAATTTCATTTCAATTTCAAATATTCTTGTGTGGTTTTTGTAATTTTAGGGACTTGCCAGCCTCGGTATGACTTTGGCCCCGGGCGATTTGCTCTTATTAAAAGTAAGTACTTTTGTTTACACCTTATCTATGCATTTAGAGATTTTTATATGGTCCCTTATCAATGGTAAATAAAATAACACAAACACAATTAAAAAAAAATACAAACGACACAATTTCATATGTACAACAAACAGACACAGATTTAATAATTAATATAAAGATACTATATATTTAACTTTTGTATTAATTATAAAAAAAAATAATAACACTAAAAATTTTTTTGGAAGTTGACAGCAAGCATGAATATGAGCATAATAAAAAGGTTAAGTCTTTGGAGTTTTAAAAATGTACATTATTTAGGTATAGAAATGGTAATATAAACTGATGATTTTCTTTGGTTATATATATTTTTTCCATCAGACGTAATTTTAGTTTAGCTACAACTCATATGTATTTAATTGTATATGTTTCTTTACTAATTAAATTACGAGAAGGGTAAACAAAATAACACAAATAAATAAAGCAATTTCACACATTCAATAGCCACAACATTAATATATATTATAGAAATTAACATGTATATTACAATGTATATATATATTTTAACATTATATTATTTCTTGGTTGTAATTCACCTTTCTGAAATAGTATTTTTTTTTCTTTTTATCAATAATTGAATTTAATCTTGTCTCATCTTGGCTTAGTTCTGGATCGTTACAGAATTCTGTTTGTTTCGTTAGTTATATTTAAATATAATTTACTTGCTTTTTTAAAAATCAATAGCAACAAGAACAATTCTTACTATTATTAACCTGGTCATCGTATTTGATTTTAGGGTGAACCTGGTGTTCCAGGACCTCCAGGTCCACCTGGGCCTCCTGGACCTACGGGATTACCTGGATTTGATGGCAGAGTTGGATTACCCGGAGAACCAGTAAGTTAATTTAAGAACCTTTATGATCAGAAGATTACTTTTATTTCCTTTCAAAGTTGAAGTAGATGTTGTAATTATCCGTAAGCAAATGTTTTTGTAACATTCACACTTTATTTCAGGGACCTCCTGGAGAACTGGGGTCTTCTGGACCTCCTGGTCCTGTTGTAAGTTTCAAGAAACCTTTCACTTTTTAAAAATTATAATATCAGGTGTTTATTTAATAATAATTTTTTAAATGACATCTTCCTATCAGCTTTTATATGTATTTTATTTATATAAAAATTCAAATTCGTCTCTTAAATTTAACTTATACCTTGTAAAATTATTCCATAAGCTTCTAGAAAGACTGTAATCTGGTGGAGCAATTTTGAAAGAATTGGGTGGGTGAAGCATTAACTTCCCAGCCCAATTCTTCCTGGAGACTGTTTGTCATTATCGTACTTGGGAGGTTTAACATGATCAAGATGCAGCTGTCATTGTCAAGCTAATTATTTTTTATATTTTATGAGGCTATGTGAATTTTGTTGTAAAAAAAGTAATTAAAATTTCATTAAAATTCATGCAATTAATATGTTATAAATTTTAAACTATGAATATGTTTAAATTTTTATTAGTTGTTGATTTTTATCTAATTTTTTTTTAGGGTCCAATGGGAAAAGATGGTTTACCGGGACCAAAGGTAAACAGTTTTTTTTTTTTTTAAGTATTATTCTATTAAAAAGAAATCCACACTTTTATTTATTTTTTTTATTATTATCATTTAAATGTAGTTTTTATTAAAATATTTATATGAGATTTAAAATTATGATTGTGATTCTAATTGGTATATGTTCGGTATTTTTATTATTTTAATAGTATTTTCATTAGATACAAGAATGTTCAAATGCTTTTAAGAAGTCAGATTTCTATTTGAGGGTTTATAAAGCGTTCATTGTGTTTGCTGCACCAACTTCTTCAACAATTTCTAAATGCTTCATTCTTATGGCTTTTAAAAGAATTAAAACTTCTTTCATCCTTCTTTTGGTGCATTATGAACTACTATTCCCTACTTAAAAAGCTCTACTTACTCGCCGAATCATCACCAATTATAAACGAACGTTTGTTTTGCTTGATTCACAAGTATAAACTTTAAATATTCATCAAATATTTTTCCTTTAGCTTTCATAACGAAACAATATCAGTAAATTTCTAAAGAAACATAATTTAAGGATTCAGTAAATATTATTATTATTTATTTATTTTTGAAATTATATTTTGTATTAATTTGTATTTATTTCTGTTAGAAGTAACTTCTCTAATCATGAGAATTGTTTATGAATGATATCTAACTAATATCATTCTAATAGAATGTTTCTTGAATTTTGGCCTGGTAATTTGTTAGTTATTAATATAATAATTATGTATTTTAATTAACAAATATAATGATTTAATTTAATTTTTTTTTTTTTATTTTATTTTTTTTTGTTATTTCTTTTTATTTTGATTGAAATCGATAAGAGTTTTATAATGCATAAGAATTCATTTGTTTATTTTGTTTTTTTAATGAATGAGAACCATGTTTGTTTTTGTTTATACTGTATTAAAAGATTCTCATACAATATAATTATTTTAGTTTATATTGCTTGTATTTTAGTTTAAATTATGAGAACCATTTTGTTTATAATGTATGAGAACCATTTTTGTTTATATGATAATCATTTTTGTTTATAATATATGAGAACCATGTTCGTTTTTAATGCATGAGAACCATGTTTGCAAAATTTGTAGGGCGACAAAGGTTTAAAAGGAGATCGAGGCTTTATGGGTGCTCCTGGACTTCCCGGGATGCCTGGTAAACCAGGTTTAAACGGACATTTAGGACTTCCTGGTCCAAAAGGAAACATTGTGAGATCAATTATTTGTTCAGAAACAGTCTGCACTAACACAGATGTCGCCCTCCTTTATTTGGGCTGATATCGCTGATATCTTTCTGTTGTTTCCTTCGTTCTATTCTGTGTATCTACTTCGGAACTTTCTGTCTTTCTGTTGTCGTTCTAACCATAACAGATAATAAGGGATTACTTTGTGTTTATAAATTTCTGATTTAATTTCCAAAAATAAGTTATTGTACTAATATAAAGTTACGAAAAATAACTTCATATTAAAAAAAGTTTTATTTTATTGAAATAGATCATTCAAACTTGTATGATAAGTAAGCATAATTTTATGTCAAATCTTAGGAATGTGCTGAAATATATTAATCATATCATATGCTAATCATAATCATCTATTAATATATTAATCATAATCATCCAACCATATTGAAGAATTCATTTGGAATTTACCAGTTTAAATATGTCTTCATTATTTGTATTAGGTTCGGCAGCTTAAAATAAGCTTATTGTCATCTTGATTTTTAAATTTTAATTGAAAATTTTGTGATAAAAAAAAAAAGCTAATAAACATGAATACTATTTTTAAATTTTGTTACCTATATGTTTACTGTTTTTAATGACCTCCTTTAATGTTTAAAAAAAAAAATTATTGAACCGTTTCTAGAAAGAATGCGTAACAAATAATCAATGTTGGCAATCCTTTCATAATTCTTTATGCCCTTATTTCAGATTGCTCCTATAGTTAATTTTTTTATTTGACATCTAATAACACTAATAAATTTTAAATTAAATTATTTAAAGATAATTGAAAGGAATTTCATTAAAAGAGAAGTTAAATTACTTCTTCTGATAAACATTTTATTCAATAATATTTCTTTAATGATTTACAAAATGTAATCTGAGATTAAATTAATTAAACACATGATTACATAACATAATATAATTTACAGATGATAGAGATTTGTTTCTATGGATTTTAACGTAATGTACTTTTATTTCAAATTTAAATACTTTTAACAAAATGATTCTGTGTATTCTTTTTTTTTAAATTTCGTTTTACTAAATAACATGCACTATTAACATAATTCTAATGTTTCTAACCTAACATCTGAAATAACTAACTCTGATACTAACATTTTATAATTTTATTTCTTATAGAAAATGTTTAACTGATTCAAAATATTACTATTTTCCCTGTATGGTTGTGTATATGAAATTTAAAGGTAGTTTTTAATACATATTTATATAAAAATAATAAATAAAACGGTTAATAATCAAGAATAGTAAATATGGCAAAAAAAGATTTACAAACAACATAAAATTCTACCATTAAATATTTTGAAATACGGGTTGAATTAACGTATGCTCACTCATATTAATTCTAAAAAACTATTAATGATCATTTTGAATATTACTGCTTTATATAAATATATACAATTTCTTTTTTTTTTTTTTTTTTTTTTTGATGATATCGAAAAAAAGAAATCTTGGAGAATTTTCAAAGGAAAAAATCGTAGTTTTTTGTAATATACAATGTGTAACAATTTGAAAAGCCTTTTATTACAATTTTTGTCTAAGACATGATCCATTGATAATTTGCACTACAAGTGTGTAAAAGGAATTTGGTTCGAAGCCACTCGTGGTGTCCGTTGCAGTCAGTTGATTTCGTAAATAAGGAGACTTAATGTCGATTGTGACAGCATATATAACTGGATCTCATCGGCTGTCAAGCTATCTAATGGGATATTTCCTAGTTTCATCTTATATGGCACGAAAATGAACCGAAACAAGGCAATAAATAATAAGGCAAACTCATTTAATCCTTACTCATCCTTAATTCATCCATTTTAAACTCATCCTTACTTGTCCCCCCAATAAAGCAAACCTCATCCCTCTTCATCACTCATTGGTTGGCTAATCATGAAAAGAGCCCGATTACACCAGGACCAACAACAGACAACAACAGAAAAAATATGTGTTTTTCTTACTATTAATTATTCCTTCGGTTATCACATTTATTCCCAGCAAAAATAAATATGCACCTCATTATATATAATGTGTTATGCATAATGGGGTGAGTTCGTTATAAAAAATTAATTCGTAACAGATAATTTTTTAATATTTTATTTATGAAGGAAAAATATTTCTCAATTCGATTCATTGAATTTTCCGTTGTTTAATTCATCTCATTTCTTTGCTACTCTGGGGGTGCAAATTTTGATCTGAAATAATTCAAGATGTCTTAACTGCATTATAATTTTGTAACTTTAACAGGGTGAAAAAGGCGACAAAGGCGACAGAGGTCTTACAACAACTCTTGATGGAAATTCCTTCCCTACTGGTTTCATCGAAGGACCACCAGGGCCTCCTGGACCTCCCGGTCCAGCTGGCCCACCAGGAAGAAAAGTAAGGACTTCGTTTCCAGATAACTAACTATTTAATTGTTCATTTATTTTTAAATGGTGGACTGTGTTTTGTCCATCACCAATTAATATGATAGAAAAAAAAACAAATATACTTCCCGGACTATTATTAAAATCTTCAAGGATATTTATTTGTTCTCTAAATAATTATTGAAAAACTATATACTAAAGATACATAAAAAATAATCAGAATATTGTACTTAATGATAATGGTTATGGCGTGGCGTTTTTTGCGTTAATAAAGCATAATTTAATAAGTGATAAAGACGTCTTTTATTGATAAAAATGTCACCTTTTGTTGACAATGATGTCTTTTATTGATAAAAATGCCACCTTTTATTGATAATGACGTCTTTTATTGATGAAAATGTAACCTTTTATTGACAGTGACGTCTTATACAAAATGTTTTTTTCAAATAAAAATATTATTTACTTTAAAATGATGACTTCATTATATTCCTGAAGACTAACTTAGTGTTTAAATAGTGAAGATGTCATGAAAGGAGTTACTGTTTTATTTAATTTTTCCTAGCACGATCTTCGACAATGTAGAGTTCAGTTACAAAATGTTTATCTTTTAATATTTTTATACAGCAGTATACCAAATAACCCAAAACGACTGTGCTTTTTGTACTAATATCATATTTAATTATATCGCATTTCAAGTATAGCACAAAATACACATGATGTAGATGATAATCTGAATAATCAAAATTATTTCCATTCTGGTAATCATAAACTAACTTTTAACTGGATGTGCTTATTAATACTAACTTAACTAACTAACCTAACCTGTTCGATGGATATTACTAAACCAGGGTGACGTTGGTGTTCCTGGCCCCCCAGGAGAACACGGGGACAAAGGTGACAAAGGCGAAAGAGGACGTAGAGGAAAGAGGGTACGATTTAATAACACCTGCTCGTGTTTCTATTGTTACGCTTTGTAGACAATGCATGTTTGCTGTTCTGCATCTCGTACAGTGACAACCTTGTGTTAGTGTCTAATTGTTTGGCTACTTTGTCTGATTGTGATGTCGCTACTATTGTTTGTCTTGAATGTTTATTTCAGACTTTTCTGAAGGAAAAAATTTGCATTTTGTTTAAATGTTTTTTTTTTTTACAAGAAAAATTATTAAAATAAAAGTCATAATTTATTTTTTAAATAAACAGTAGCAAAACGTTATTTGAAACATGTTATTCAAATGAAAATTTTGAAATTTTATTTTTAAACATGGATCAAAAAGTAGGGGAAAATACTATTGAATTTGTACTAATAATTAATTTTTTTTTGAATGATTTTATTATTTCTTCCATTCAATTTGAATAACTGCCATCAATAAACTGATACATAGAATTTGAATTAATTAGTTTGCTAAAAGAATCATTTTCGATTGAATGATTATGAATGAATAAAAGATAAGATTTTTTTTTTTAAAATAGTACTATGACTTGGAATGGATTGAGATTTATAAATAATGCAAATAATATGAGGAAACCAGATTTATAACAATCGAAATAATCTCTAATTAGAAGCTTTCTAGATTAGTATGCATATCAAAGCAATCATAGCATTGCTGCAAAGCAGACTGGCGTTTCGATAAATGAATTCTTTCTTTTAGCAAGAAAAATAAATTAATTTCCAACTGCATGGTATTACTTTTTGCATGTGCATGGTTATTCTATGTTTGTGTTTGCATTGTTGTAAATATGTGTTGTAAAAATAATGATGTGAACATTACTTTTAACGTTATATATCCAAGCTCTCACCACCATATGTAACAATATCTTTCTCACTATGTCATTAACCACTTAACGATATATTTTTCTAAAATGACTAGTTTCCTCGGTTCTAATTTTCTTTCCCTAACTACGAGAGCCTGCTAACATTCTGGAAAAGAAGATTTGGATTACTAACCTGCGAAATTAGCAATTCAGAACAAGACACAAAAACATTAATTGTGTAAGTATCCTTAACTTATTTTTCTGCATACTTAATTTGTTTCTTTTTGTAATAAAACGTCCTGGTAGTTGACTATTCATAGGATGTTTCAAAAATGCCAACTACAACTGGCTCTTCGTAATTGCTGCTGATAAAAATGACAAAAATTTTAGATTGATTACTGAAAAACTAATATGTCGCCGAAAATATTTTTTTAAAAATCCATTTTTCCAGCTATGGTAACTGATATATTTCCATCGCTATTCAAGAAATATATCACCTGTATTCGCAAAAAGTAGGAAACTTTGTTTAATTTTATTTTAAATAAGAAAATACCATGCAAACCTATTCAGTAATGGTTTGCATGGTGTACAAATAAATATATAACAGCTTTTACTTTTATTTATTATTTCTTCTTATCAAAATTAACGGCCATTCTATGAGGTCTTTACTTAAAAAAGGATCAACATTAATGGATAAATTTGTTTGGATAAATTTTTTATTATTTCCTATATTAAATTTTGATTTTGTTACAAATAATTTCAGTACACATATTGGTAGCATGTCTTGAATTATCTTTGAATTAAGCCTATTTTATAACACATCCATGTCAATTATTTCAAAAAGTAATTATTGAATGAATTGATAATATTATAAATTGCAGCTATTCTTTCGAATGGGCATCTCTATTGTTGTAGATAACACGTGACTAACACTGCCTGGATTGCATTTAACACCATAATATTCTAAATGATGCATTTAAAAAAAAAATAAAAAAATGAAGAATGAAAAATTAAAATTCTAATAAAATTCAAATAGAAAAAAAAAAATTAATCCAGTTATCTTTAAACATATAACTTTCTTAAGACAACAGCATAATTAATATGATCCATTGATATCGGGTGTACTTAAAAGCAGAGTTGAGGAAAACCAATGGGAATGGTGCATTTTTGACGGAGTCGGTATGAAAATTTGATTCTTTTACAAAAATTATTTTTATTTTTTTTCAACATTCTGAGGACACATATGTTTTAACACATATATTTTACTGGAAATAATTCTAAAATTAAAAAAAAATTTGTAAAATCATTTTAAAGTTTACATTTTTTAAAAAAAAGGACTGAAATAGAAATGGAGGACTGTTATAGAAATGGATTGTTAAGGAAAAACTGAAAAGGACTGTTATAGAAATATTTTGTACAAAAACTGACCATAACCAAATTGATATCAGTGGTATACAATAAATCTGTATTTAATTTTTAATTAATTTTTTGTAATAAAACTATTAATTTTGTATTGCTTTAGAAATATTTACATTATAACTTCAGGCTGATTAGTTCATTATCGTAATAGCTGTAATTAAAAAGTACACTAGGCTAACGTGACTAAAAGTGTGTGAAAGACACTCTAAATTTCTGAAAAATATAAGAAAAATAATATATATATCCATATAAAATATATATGTGTGTATATATAGGTGTATAAAATATTTTGAATCATAAGAAACCGATAATATTTAACAGCCTCAAATGTCAAAATTTTTTTGGGCGTATTTTTGTAAAATTTTTTTGTTATTTTTTTCTAATTTTTTGTTATGATATTTGCTGTCCTTTGATATATTTTTTATAAAAAAAAAGTAATCAATCAAAAGATTTAAATAATTACTCTTAGTTAAAAATTTCGTCATTGAAAAGATTAAAATATGGTTTCATGGCCCGTTTGTTAAATATATTTGGCACCCGCAAAAGACATCTGCATCATCGATCACCCAATGATTGGTATATTTAAGATTATCCACAACCAGATAAAAAAGTCTAAAACAATGTTCTAAACCAGGGGTCTCCAAACTACGGCCCGCCAGTGTCATCCATCCGGCCCGCGACAGCGAATAGCATGTTGTTGCTATAATAAGTTGGATGAAAAAACACAGAATGATAATAACTCGGTTTTATTTACTTGCTAGGTAAAGCTTAATGACAAGCATAATACACAGAAAATTTAACTTAAGCATAACAACTAACAAATAATTTAAATGAATCCCACTAACATTATAAACTAGTGAACATCCCGCGGTAGTTATGTTGGGGGTAAAGAATATCGCATATGTGTGTATATCGATGTTTGTGATGTATATATCCTGAATCGAACATATGATTTTTTATTCTGAAAATCCCTCAGGAACGGAAAAGATAAATTAACGTGAATGAAACCGTGGGGTATCCACTTGTAAAAAAATGCAAATGAGATTTATGTAATTGTAATTTTCACTGACAATAGTGGATCAATTTTACTTGCACCAATTATTAAAAAGAGATTTAAGATGCTCATCGGTTAACTTAGATCTATAAACATTCTTTGTGTACTTCATTTTGGAGAATGAAGCGAATTTAGCAAGTGTACGCTTGCTCAGAGCGTGTACTCGGCGACTCGTCTAGAAATTATAGAAAATGGCAGAAAAATTAAAACGGTTTTGGCCCTCGGTACTTACTGGAGTAAAAAAGTATGACTGAAAGTATGGCTGAAAAGTTTGGAGACCCCTGTTCTAAACAGAATATGCTGCAGGTGTTTTTGTTGCTGAGGGGATCTAATTTACTAAAAATATTAATAGTAACTTTATTTACAACATAGTAACTTTATGTTAAAATTTATGAAATTATTAGTACAATATAATAACTTTATGTTGTACTGATAATTTCATTAATTTTTAATACAACATAAAGTTCTAATATAAATTTATCTTGATTTGACTTTAACTTTGCTAATGTCAATAACTCCTGATATACTACGCCTGATCTTCCAAAATACAATACTATCGAAGACAATTGCACAATTAGCATTAGGATAAAATTATCAATTAACAGCTTCATTCGACTTGTAAAATGTAAAAAAAAAATGAGTATTTTTAGTAAATCATATCCCTTGAGCAACAAAAACACCTACCGTTTAGAACAGGGGTCTCCAAACTACGGCCCGCGGGCCAAATCTGGCCCGACAGTGTCATCCATCCGGCCCGCGACAGCGAATAGCTTATTGTTGCTGTAATAAGTTGGATAAAAAAAAAATGATAATAACTCGGTTTTATTTACTTGCTAGGTAACGCTTAATGACAAACATAATAAGCAGAAAATTTAACTTAAGCATAACAACTAACTGAAAAGTTATTGATAATGGCAGAAAAATCAAAAACGGTTTTGGCCCTTGTTACTTACTGGAGTAAACAGTATGGCCCTAAGGCTGGAAAGTTTGGAGACCCCTGGTTTAGAACATGGTTGTAGGGAAAGTCAGCCGACGCGAATTTCTTCACTCCAAAGTTCATCTGACTATGGATGATCTTAAATTTACCAGCCATTGAAAGATCGATGATGTAGATGTGAGTGCTAAATCTGGTGAACAAACGGGCCATGAAATTAGGGAAATCAACGGATATCAAGCAAATGTGAAAGCTATTGTACACATCTTTCAGAGTGTTGTATTTGGGATGTTCATTAAGATATTGACTACATATTTATTAATTGCATAAAATGTCTTAAAGGGAAAAAGAGGATTTCCAGGTCAAGCTGGATTCAAGGGTGAACCTGGAAGAATTGGCCCGAAGGGAGAGAAAGGTGAAAAGGGAGATTTAGGAACTCCTGGTTTTCAGGTAATTAGTATTACATGAACTATATTATTATTATTATTTTGTGATTCGTAGAATCTTTATTTGATGCAGTCCATATAAATGAAATCGCTTATATTCATAGTTATAAATTTTTCAAAATTCAAAAATACATGTATCGAAAGACAATTCAAATAAGATTTCTTATTAGTACATCAACTAGCTTTAAAACTCATCTTCTTGATGAATTAACTTTCAAAATCAAGTTGTCCTCTTAAAAAGATATTTAATTTTTTTGCCGAAAGAAACAAAAATATTTAAATAAAAATACTGAATTTGGCTGGTTTCAAATCTTAAATGATAAGTTGGTAAGTGAGGGGCTGGTGACCGAAGAAACTTGAGGTGCCTGATGGCCGAATGGCTAGCGCTCTGGCGTTCGGTACCACAGGTATCGGGTTCAAATCCCGGCTTTGCCATGGTTGTTTGTAGTGGTTCGAATCCACTTTAAGCCGTAGGTCCCGGTCCTAAGAGGATCGTAGAGCGTTGCGGGGGCATTGTTAATCCGCGTCCGTGGCTTACCATCAAGTTAAACGCGCCCACCTGGGTAATGCAAAGTGAGTAACATCGGTGCAGCCCTTATGGCGAAGATCACGGTCTATTTGCCAGCTGCATTAGAAGAAGAAAAAAAGTTGGTAAGTTGGGTCTATATAAAGATTTGTGATACTTTTGGCTTAGACTTAAAAAAGATTTCTTGTAATAGTTTCACTGTTATTTCCTTTTTTTTTTTCCCCAATAGTATTTTGCAAGGTTAAATTTATTCAAGTAAAGAAAAAAATTATTTGATTATTTATTGCATATTTCATTCATTTTTTTATATACAGTAAAACAATAAGTATGTGTGAATAAAAAATAATATGCACATACGCCATGATAAATTATGAAATAAAAGTTTCTTTACTTTCATGTACTTTTTTTCGTAACCATTGCAAATTTTTACGAGGGTGTCTTACACAATTTTTATCATGGCATCTTAGAGGATTCTTGAATCCCAATTTTTTTTTTTAAAGATGTAGTTTCTACACAGTTTAACGTTACAATATTTATAAATAATATATTTTACAATAAAAATATATTTTGAATAATATTAATTACATATTTAATATTAATATTTTTGCATTGTCACTGCTGAACTTTTGATGATTTCTTTGGGGAATTAAAAACATTTCTTTTCAGGATTTTTCTGAATTTATTTATTATATTTTTAATTGAACTATTTTTAAGAAGTTCAAAGTCGAGGTAGCGAGTGTATTGAAAGAAAAATTCAAAAGCAAGCCATTCTAAAGCACAAAGCATTTTGCCTTAGTAAATTACAACTCATCTACTGCATCAATTATAGGATTACCTCTTTAATGATTAGTTGTTTAAAAATAGTCAGTAGTAATGTTTATATCACTGGAATTGCAAGGAAGAAATCTCGGATAATGATATTGATATTATAATTGCATTTAATGTTTTTAGTTTGTTTAATATCATTGCATGTTTTTCATTACCATTATTATTTTTGTAAGATCAGTTTGAGAATTTACAGTTTTGTTAAACGGAATTTATGACCAATTGATTTTAAATTTAAGGGAGATAGAGGCTTGCCTGGTATACCTGGTTTCAACGGATCTAAAGGAGATGATGGCTTACAAGGACCTCCCGGAACACCGGTAAAATAAAAGACAAATTTATTTAATAATTTATCAATTAATTAATAATATTTCTTTAATTATTTCATTTTACTATTGATTATTTCGAAGCGAATATGTAGTGATCAAGTTAATCGTAGAATTTTAAATAAAATTTCAAAAATCCTTTTTTATGCAAACATTAGCCTTAAAAATACTTAACATTTAATATATTTAATATTCCTAGTTTATATTAGTTTTACAGTTTAATTGAAATTTTAGAGAGTTTTATTCATTTTTTAACATTATATGTGACGTCCAAAAATTGTCAAAATGTGTTCAATAATACAGTTAAATTGTAAAAATAATAATCTAACAATTTTTAATTTAACAAGTCGTAAAAAATTTTTTTTTAAAAATATAAATTTTGTTAGAAATGCTGTTAGATATCGAAAATTGGATAAAAATACTCTTATTAAGACATTTCTTTTCCTTTCTGATTTAATCCGCTGTATGTCACTAAAAATGAATAATATTATGTTCTTTGTGGTGACACTACTCTGAAACGTTTTTGACTTTTGGCAGATAAAGTTAGTTTGACAAATGAAGTTGACCGCGTCCTAATTGAACGTATGTTATTTTATCAAGAGTGGTAAATGGCGATGTTTTAATAAGAACTGCAAAAGAAATTAATCGATGTAGTGCCAGATACCAAGATAGTTATTCCGAGTCTCTTCTATATTAAAACTGATGACATTATTGGATATTACTGTCGATTCAAGTTAATCCATTTAGTTGTCCATTAAGAACCGGATTTTTATCCTCTAACTAAATGAAAGCTCGTTATTCAACATGATCAATTAATAATCCCCGAGTTTAATATGCTTTTAGTAGCTCCCTATTCTATATTGGCTTGCAGGGAATGGAACCCCACGTTAATGAAGTGAATAATATTCTTGCAAACGGAGATTAGAAGGTAGTTGATGAAGATATATTTCTAAATTATTGCTGAAGTATATACATCGTGACAAAAATTGAAATTGCAGATTTTACAAAACAGGATTTGTTTATAGCAATAAAATTTGGCCTATACTGAATTATAAAAATAACTATAGACAGCTGTTGCAAGACTCAAATGTACAAAAAGAAGTTTCCATAAATCTGTGGATAAAAATCTGTATCTAATCTGTATAAATCTGGATCTGTATCTAAATCTGTATAAAATCTGTTCTATATGTTCTCGCTCTTTTATATTTCCTGCGGCCTGATGGTCAAGTGTCCAGCGTTATGGCTTTTAGTACCACAGACTTCATATTCAAATCCTGAGGGTGGCATGGATGCTTATTAGTGGTTCAGAATCCACTTTTAAACTATATTTCCCAGTCTAATTAGCCTAGTGTGCAAGAAAAGGGCTGCAGAGCGACAGACCCTATACTTCCCCTACTTACCCCCAAACTTTATTGGTGCTTCTATCGATAGAATATAGGAAGTTGTTGCGGCGTTTTATTTTACGATACAAGTTACTAGATTTGGTTTTCTTGATTTGCAGAATATTTGCATTACTTTTTTCGTGTGTAATGATAGTTAATATTCTCTGTTTTACATGTTGACATTAATATCTTTCATGAGATTATCTATTTAGCCACAGATTAATATGACCAAAACTAAAAATAGTCTTTTCTTATTGGCATGTTTTTTTCTTTTAAAGGGGACGCCTGGTACCAAAGGCGACAGAGGAGAAAGAGGTGATTTGGGTGCACCTGGTCTCATGGGACCACCCGGATTACCGGGACCTCCAGTAGGTGATGAGCAATATCAATGCATATTTTCATTATTATCATTAAAAAAAAAAAATCTAAGATTTCTTATTACTACATTTCTTATTAATTTAGCTATAAACAATAATCCAAATCATTTTTCAGATAAACCTTCAAATATAAAAGAATGGTCCAATACTTTTGTAGTTTACCTATCTAAATATTTTAGTGCCGAAAAAACTCGTTAAACAGCAGTTTAATGAGTTGTGAACTTAAATATAATTTTAAATCAATCGGATATATCATCGATTCTTAGATATTTCTTAAGTAAACAAAACTAACAAAATCTACATTTTCCACTGTTATTATGTTTGTTTGATTTTGAATTTTTCAATCAAGACCAGAAGTCAATTACTTTATTACTTGTGCTATAAGAAATAAAATAAGTAATATATATTTGCATTATTTACAACATTTTACTGATCATGATTTTTCTTAATTATGGAAAATCAGAGTTAAACTTCAGAAATTATTAAACAATCTCAAGAAAAAAAAAGTTTTATAACATATGCGCATTGTGAATTTTTTATAAAACTACAAACAAACAATAATGCAAAAATTAACAACAAATAGATAATGTTAATATTAATAACTGTTATGTTGATAACGATGAATAATTGTTTACATAAAATGAGATTTTTGTTTCTTTTCTAAAGGGTAGACTTGGATTGAAAGGGGAGAAAGGAAGCAAAGGTGAAGTGGTATGTAGATTAAAAGTTTCTAATAACAGTTATTTTGCAAATGTTTAATTTAAATTACTTTTTCTGGCAATATTTGGTGTGGAAAATATTAATTGTAATATAAAGTAAAGAGAACACATCATTAGATACACGGATATTTTATGGTAATGGATAAAACACAAATTCTCTCTCAATATATATATATATATATATATATAAATTATCACATAATTTTGAAAATCTGTCCTTTCTAAAAATATGCTATATTTGATTATATATATTTTTTATTATTATTTATATTATTGATTATATGTATTTATTATTATATTTATATTTTTTATTGATTTATCATTTCCTTAAACCTTCTAAAAACAACATATATGTGGCACCCATAAATTTAATTGGTCCCAAAACATTATCAGAAATATATAAAGTATACCTTTCTCACATATTTCGAAATATTCCTTTGATGTTTCTGGATAAAAAAATAAAATCTATCAGGACTGTTAAAGCACCCACTACTATTCACTTTATTGAAAACGAAAAATCAAAAGATGAAAGATAATGGTATAGAAAATGACTCGTACCAGTCTAGAAATTCACATTAGCGCCACCTGAAAAATATCTGCGTCCTTGATCGGGTTATTTGTAGCTACCCAGAGCCAAAAGCATTGGGGACAACTTTACGTACCTATAAGAGTTTAATTTCTTAGTTTTATTTATTTGGAGCCTTGATATTTTTATTAAACAATTTGGCAGTATATATGTATAGAATAAAAATGCTTTTACAAAAAGAAAAATGGACAGCCTGTGATGTTTTAAAGATTATTTTGTTTTTGGGGTTGGGCATGAAAACAAAAATGAAGAAAACCGAAATTATAAAAAAAAAAAAATTTCATTTCGGTCTGAGCAATCGACGATTTGTAATAATTTCCTTTATGATTTGTCATTTCAAAATAATATAATATAAAAAATCTTAGAACTAAAAAATAAAAAAAAGCTAAAAATGATAGAATTATAACAGAAAAGAATTTTTTTTTTATTTAAAATTTTTCTGCCAAATATTTTTACTTCATATATTTTTAAAGAAATTTCTTCAAACGACTAGCATAATAATTGAGTTTATACAAATCCAAGCAAGAATATCTACATAAATATAAATGATAACTTACTTACCATTTTCTTTTTTTAATATTCAGATATTTAAGTTATACGTTAACCTACTTTTTTCAAATAAAAATAAATGTAATATTTTTATAAATCAAATATTAAGAAATCAAGATTATAACAAGATTTTTATCTATTAAGCTTCTTGCATTTCTTGCATTTTTTTTCTGCTGCGACTTTTTAACGACTTCTGCAACTTTTTGTTATAAGTTTATAATTTAAGATGTGCATTTATATTTTTGTTAGTTTAATTGGCTTGTATAGTAATTAGTTTTTCTCTTTTGATCAGATACCATACAGATTCTGGAAGCAGGTAATTTTTTTCTTTCTCTTCAAAGCTGCTTATTTCTTTTTGCTTAATGTTGCTGTAATGTGCATAATCTCTGCTTTGGTATTTTAAAAGAAAAGTTTTAAATTATAGTTTACAAAACCTATCTTGTTCGAAAAAAATTAAACAATAAACATTTTATTTTAATAAATATTCTTCCATAATTTATTTATTCTTATGTAACATTATGATTTGTTTAAAAATTATAATAAAGTGTATATAATACTAAGTTATATGTGAAGTAATAATTAATATGAGAAAACCTCATTAACTGCTCATGAATTTTACATAAAATTCTCCGAAATTCATGATCTTATTTCTCCCTCCAGATATTGCCATGTTAATTTATTTTATAAATTGTACATTTAAATCTTTATGAATTAAATATTTATTGAAGATGTGGCTTTTTTCTTAGGGCGACAGACGGATAGATGGAAAAACAGTAAGGAGATATTTTATTTTCTTGAAAATTTCAATTCAATTCATTAATAAATAAAAACTTTAAATTAGTTAATGAAATTTATTTTTCATTTTGTACTTAATAAATCCTGAATATTTTTTATTCTATTATTACACTAAATATTTGATAGTTGAAATTATTTTATGTGAATAATAACATTTATTTGGATGTTTTAGTTCGTTGGACCTCCAGGACAGCCAGGTCCTCCTGTAAGTGAAATTTATCTTGAAATTTCAATTTATCTGTAGTTAATTCACTTTTTTATTTAAAATTTTTATTAGGTATTTTGACTAAAATTTTAAAAAAAGTAAGCCTACAGAAAAATGTATTAATAATTAAACCTCAGTATATATAATTAAACTATGAAATTATGATTTCAATATATATTTATTCAGTATTAATTATAATAGTTAGCAATATGCTTATAAAAATCAGAATTTTAAATTAAATATATAATTTTGTAAATTTACTTTACATATATTCGTCGAAATTATGAAATAGAAAATATATAAATGAATAAGCTATGGATAGTTTTACATATAAATTGATTAGCTGTTAGAATAAAATAAATGAAAAATATAATTTGGCTTTCTTCTCCTTTTTAATAATTTTGTTTGGTAATTGTTTTTTAAATGTAAACGTTTTATTTTTATATATTTACATATGTGAGCCAAAAGTTTGACTTCACTTTAAGAATTTGTATTTTTTTTTTTCAATGTTTGACAGTATTTTACTTAGTAGTTATCATTATTCTTATAGGTAAATGTATCTTATGAAATTTTTTAGTTGTTAAAATTTGAAAATTATATTAAATTGTGGTTTAAAAAATTACATTTCTAAAGCTGCATAGTATAAGGTTCATTAATTTAAGAGGGTTAAAGTTATTAATCAGTAATGTATTTTTATTTTATAAGATAATCAGTTGTTGACAATATATTGTAAAAAGTTATATTTCTTTAACTATTAAGTTATTCTTTTGGCGATATTCTTATGAAGAAGTTTTGTTTCAATTGTGTATTACATGATAATATTTCAATTAACATACATATTAATTATTAATTACACATCAATTAACATGTTAATTAACTAAATATTTTTTAAATATATAATTTTAAAATATTATGTACACTGAAGTGACAAAAGTCATGGGATACCTCTTAATATCGTGTCGGCCCTCCTTTCGCCCGGCGAAGTGCAGCAACTCGACGTGGCATGGACTCAACAAGTCGTTGGAAGTCTTTTGCAGGAATATTGAGCCATGCTGTCTCGATAGACGTTCATAATTGTGAAAGCCTTGATGGTGCAGGATTTTGGGCACGAACAGACCTCTCGATGATGTCCCATAAATGCTCGATGGGATCCCATGTCGGGCGATCTAGGTGGCCAAATCATTCGTTGGAATTGTCCAGAATGTTCTTCAAACCAATCGTGAACAGTTGTGGCCCGGTGACATGGCGCATTGTCATCCATAAAAATCCCATCGTTGTTTGGGTACATGAAGTCCATGAATGGCTGCAAGTGATCTCCAAGTAGCTGAACATAAGTCAATGTTCGGTCCAGTCGCACCAGAGGACCAAGTCCATGCCATGAAAAAACAGCCCCACACCATTACAGAGCCACCACCAGCTTGAACAGTGCCTTGCTGACAGTTTGGGTCCATGGCTTCGTGGGGTCTGCGCCCACACTCGAACCCTACCATCAGCTCTTACCAAATGAAATCGTGACTCATCGGACCAGGCCACGGTTTTCCATTCATCTAGGGGACCAACCGATATGCTCACGTGCCCACGAGAGTCGCTGCAAGCGATGTCGTTCTGTCAGTAAAGGCACTCGAGTCGGTCTTCTGCTGGAATAGCCCAAGAAAAGCCAAATTTTTCCGCACAGTTCTAACAGACAAGTCCCTTGTACGTCCCACATTGATTTCTGGGTTATTTGACGCAGTGTTGCTTGTCTGTTAGAATTTACGACTCTTTGCAGACGTCGCCGGTCTCGGTCGTTAAGTGCAGGCGGTCGACCACTGCGCTGTCCATGGTGGGATGTTATGCCTGAAATTTCATACTCTCGGCACACTCTTGACACAGTGGATCTGGAAATGTTGAATTCCCTAACGATTTCCAAAATGGCATGACCCATGCGTCTAGCTCCAACTAACATTCCGCGTTCAAAAGTCTGTTAATTCCCGTCGTGCGGTCATCATCACGTCAAAACCTCTTCACATGAATAACTTGAACAGAAAATGAATGCTGCGAAAGCACTGCGCATTTATACCTGTTCTACGCGATGCTACTGCCATCTGAAAGTTTGCATATTGCTATCTCATGACTTTTGTCACTTCAGTGTATAATTCAAACTCCTCGTACTATTTTGTATTAATAACATTGCATAGTATTTCAAATTAAATGATGCAAAATATTTGGCAATGTATGTTGTTGCTTTTATAATTTTATTTCAACCTACAAATTTCTTCAGGGTCCACAAGGTATCCAAGGTCCCCAGGTGTAAAAGGCGATAAAGGAGCAGATGGGCTAAAGGAGAATCCGTAAGTGATTTAATATAAAACACAAATTTAAATGCAATCAATGAATTAATTTTTTTTATATCCCTGATCAAAGCGTTTATATTTGCCTGTATTTTTCAGGGTGAACTCGGGACTAAAGGCGATCCAGGTCCTATGGGACTACCTGTAAGTTTTTCGAAAATTCTAGAATACAGGAGAACTAAATTAATTAAATTTAATTTTCCAATGCCTAAGATATAAATAGCAAACTTAAATAATTTTTCTTCCCTTTTTGTTAATTAGTTTATCATTAACTTCTTAACGAGTTATCCCGTATATATTTGTATTTTTTCGAAGTATCACGAGTTAATTCGTGCAAAAATTAATTTTTAATTATGGATCATTTAAAGCTTCTTTATATTATTGTAAAGCAAACATGAATTCATTTGGTATCCTATATCTACAATCAGCCATTCTATAGTGATTTCTTGTTGTTTCACAGACATCAAACTCGTTATCCTAAGCATCCACTAGAATAGCTTGGACCTGATAGTTATTCATTGCTTATTATCGTTACTTTTGTGTTATTAATTTCGTATTACTTTTACTATTGCGTGTTATTTATTTCTTATTATCATTTGCTTTACGTTATTTTACTGTATTCATTTATTTTTTCACAATGAGTGAAAGAGAAGACGCATTTAGGGATGATAGTTGCGATATATAAGCAAAGTGATTTGAAAATTCTCTAGAATTGTAGTTGCGATTTCAATTTCAATTCAGTTTCTAAATATGTACTTGAAATTTTTGTAATAAAAATAAATAAAAACATGATAAAAATTTATTGATTATAGTTCTAACAATGCGTATTTTTGATTTTAGCTAAAGAAAAATTGTTTGAAATAATTTTATTTTTGTCACATTTGACCATTTAAGAGATTAACAATGTATCAAATTTCTGTCAAATGTGATGGTTTACTTCTTACAACTTAGCAAATATTTATTTATCTACACTACAGTTGTCAGAATGCAACATAGAATAAGTGTTAAATTTATCTAAGCCACAAAATGATAAATAAAATAACTTTTTTAATCACAAGAACATGCAATACGACCCAGAAAAGTTAAAAAAGAAAAGAGGAAGTAACAAGTCCTCATTAAGCAGATGTTTAAAAGTAGCTCAATGGAATAGATAATTTTATCAATTGCAATTAATTAAATGTGTTATTAATTTAGTTAGCAAAACATTTTGCTCTTTTTTTCTTGTGTAGGGTCCCAGAGGTGTTCCAGGCGCAGCTGGAAGAGACGGAATCGATGGTAAATCAGGACTTATAGTACGTTCAATGCATTTTATACATACATAATATTTTCATTACAATTTTATAAATCAGTGTATTAAGTTTACTATATAAAAGGCGAAAATATTTTCTCACCATGCAAGTAATTTTTTGTAAATCAAGAAAAAACACATAACAGCTTTGATTAGTTCAAATGGTATTATTTACAGAATAAACTTTACTTAATTTGCGCAATTGAAATAAATTTAAATATCTGTTTATCAGTTACGACTATCACAAATCAAAATATACGATCTATAAATAACTTTTTAATTTGAGGAGAACTATAAGGAGATTGTTCTAAATGTGTTATGATTTCCTGTAAAATGATGTAGTTTAATATTTGTACGAAAATTTTTTCTTGTAACCTTATTTATAATAAATAAGGACTGTTGCGTAGGATTAAATAAGCTCCGCCATTAATCGATGCATACAAGTTCTTTTATTTTTTATTGATGTAAAAAATATTGCAGTAAAAAGTTCTTAAATAATTTTTTCCTCTAATTGCAATAATTTCAATTTAAAATACTTGGCGTGTGTCAATTTTGCTAGAGATTCTAATTGTTGAAAATAGTAAAATATAGACATTCTATTTAGAATTGCAGAATAAATCCCCTCCTCGTTAACTACTAGTTAACCAGGAGGTTAGTTAACTAGTATTGCGTTAACTAGTTTAGTTGTTAACTAGTTAATTTCCTTAGTTTTTCATAGTATTGGGTTGATTATTAAAATCATTTAATGCACATGAAGCCAAATAATCAGCATATTCTTTTAAAACTATAGTATGCATCTTCTGCATATATATTTTTGTCTTATTACCATACGCAGAATTGCAATTTCGTGTCAAGATCATCTTTCCTGAAATTGTACATTTAATGGTAAACTAATTTTCCCTATGATATTGCTTCAAACCGTAATTGATTCGGTGATTTCTTATAATTCTGCTGCCACTAATAATTTTTGTAAATCTCCCATGATGCATTTTGTCAAAATTTTTGCCCCTCACTGGACTCATATATATTTGCTGTCTTTCAGATATTTTTTTAATACCATCGATTTAAAATTTGTTTTATACCTAAAAAAATTATTTTAAAATACAAATTTCAATTTCACTTAAAATTATTAGTATTTTTGAAGAAATTAATATAATAAAACTTTAATCTTTATTAATTCTGGAAAGAAGTGAAAATTGTGTTCATTATCAACATTTCCTGAAATCTAGTACCATACCTCATAGTTAAAGTGAATGAATTTTCATTTAACTATCAATATCAGATTATTATTTCTATTATAAATACTATTATCTTGTACATTATATATACTTGATGTATTTTTTTATTTAATTTTTGCATTATGTATTAATGTGACTTTATTAATACATTTTTTTTTAGGTATCGCTCTAATTCCTTTTGCTTCATTCAATTCACAATCTAACCTAATAATCGTTTCGATAAACTGTGTTTATCCAACTAATGGTGATGGGAGCTTGACTTAATACTTATCTTATTAAAAACCTTTGTTTATTGTTGATGTGCCATGTCATCTTGATATTTGAATTGTTATATATGTATTGTATAATTATTGTGCATAATTGTCGAATGAAAATGTATTGGTGGTTGTATTTGTGATTTTGATGTGCATGCTCTGCTCTCACTTGCTCTGCTTTAAAGCACTGAAAGATGACTTTAGTTTGCTCGTTATTTGCTGGTTTTCATTTTCTCTTTATTGTCGATGTAAGCTGTATGTTTGTCCTCTGTGGTTTTTGACTGTTAGTGTTGTTGTTTAAACGCAGGGCCCACCGGGAATGGATGGCTTGAGGGTAAGAATTCAATACTTTGATGTTTCTTTATTATTATTTATTTATTTGCCTGTTTATGTTTAAAATATTTTAAAAGATGAATTCCTTGTAAAATATTTCCCTTTGTAACTTGTGTTGTTTATGCCCCTTTTTTTTTTAATAAGTGTTATCTTATTTGTGTCTCTGTTGATGTTTTGTTATTTAGCTGTAGT
The DNA here is from genome assembly GCA_021605095.1 of Caerostris extrusa. Taxonomy (NCBI): domain Eukaryota; kingdom Metazoa; phylum Arthropoda; class Arachnida; order Araneae; family Araneidae; genus Caerostris; species Caerostris extrusa. Next base: position 101,740 of record BPLR01001897.1, read on the forward strand.
TTATGTTTTAAATAAACCTGATAATAATTTCTAATCCATCAAAGATTTAATCCTAATCATAATTTTTTTATGAGATATAATTTAAATCTTTGATTAATAATCTTGTAATAAAAATTACCTTTTTCATACTTTAATTTAATAGTTTCATTTTCAATGACAATTTTTTTTTTTTCTGCAGTAAGAAAAAGAAAATTGAGAATTATTTTAATAGTTATAAAAATAATTTATTTATGTTTAAATTATATAAATTGTATTTGGTAATTAAGTTTGGAATTACAACTATTGCAATAATTTTGATTTAGACTAATTATAACATAACTGAACTATTCAATGAATTTTATTATGTTAATTATTGGGAAAACAAAATGCATAGTAGAAATAGAAAAGTCAAATAAGATTGAAATAAATGTAGCAAATTTATAAAGATATTCAATCAATTTGTAGAATTTTTATACGTTTCGTAAGACATTTAAATTAATTTTTCCAATTAGTATTTATTAAAAATAAAATAAAGTTGTAGACGGATCCTGAATATGTAATAATAAGACTCTGCCTGTTTCTTTTGGGTGTATATTTTCAGGGTGAAAGAGGAGATATAGGTTACAAAGGGAGATAAAGGAGAACCAGGATTACCAGTAAGTAACCCTTGATGTTTAGAGATCGATTCGTTTTATCAAATATTTCAACTAAAAAAATTATCAAACCTGGTGTGTATCGAGATAAAACTCAACTTTTTTAACTTTGCATTTTTTACATTCAGTGGCCAGAATATTTTTAACTGTAGTAGAAACTCGGTATACATCTTTAATCCGTTCTATATCATTGGTATAAAAATCTGTTCAAAACATTTTACTTCTGCCTTCTATTCTAGCAATAATGAAAAATGTGACATTGCAAGGTCACACCAGGTAAGGCATTACTGTTTTTGGGGTGTTACTTTTCTGCAAAGAGAGGTGTTGCTTCTTTACCGAGTTTAAAGCGCGTGAGTCTTATTCCAAATAAATGTTCTTATAACTAATAAATTTTAGTTCACGTACAAGCAGGATTATATCAAATCGGACTTCTTCTAAAAAGAGACTTACAACCTATGTGCCAGTAGACTCTACACAAATAGTCAGACAACTCTAATGAAAGCCGATTTGCACGAAAATTCTTCTTTTGGCCATGTGTCCCTTTTTATCAGGGCTTTTTTGTATTTGTTTTTCTGCTTCACACCGAGTGATTTACTCTCTGAACTTTATAACGCTAAAAAATTAAAATACAAAACAAATAATTGAAAGCTACAAGGTGTCTAAACACTGTAACTATTCCAATATATAGGCGTGAAAAAGAAAGAAATGACAACAGAAACAAAGTTGAGCAGCTTCTTGCTCTGCAGACCACAGTCAGGCAGTCTTCGGTAAAAATTCTCGCAGGGTACTCATTAGAGAGTTTTTGCATACCGTATTTGGACGTCCGTTAGCTTTTTCTCCCTAGCGCGCATGCTCATGGGAAATTGCGCATGCGTATCTGTAATAATGTTTCCTATGAGCATGCGCGCTAGGGAGAAAAAGCTAACGGACGTGCGCAAACTCTATTATCTTTTTCACTCAAAGTAATGAGATTGTCAATAATTTTAAACTTTAGACTGTTGACCTGATTAACTATCTTTTTCGTCATGACCATCAGTGTCTACTTTAATTTTTACCCTTTTAAATTTTAATTCGCACCATATGGCTCAAGATTTTGTCTTCGGTGCTATGTGTATTTATTTCTATTGCAATCAAAAAATCTCTGTGCTTTTAAGTAAAAAATACTAAACATCGGTCTATTAATTATTCTGGGCCACTTACCATACAAAATTTTTAAAAATTAATATTTGAGTTTTTTTTTCTTTCTTAGTATTTATTTACACATCTATCAGCCAAAACATCATATTTATGTCTAATAAATGCAGGTCTTTTTGCGATCGTAAAATAGCCTCGAAATTCCATTCAGGCTTTACTGATGTCGAATTAAACTCGTTATCACAAATGTTTCATCGGAAAATTCATCATTCGTCCATCTGACCGAAATCTTTAAGACAATATCTCGTGAAATAATACATAAATTAGTTTTGACAAAATTGGTATTCAAAATCAAGGAGTTTTATGTTTCGATTATCTCCAGAACTACTAAACAAATTATAATTAAAGTAGGTATAAATATATATTAATATAGTGCCATAAATAATAATAATAGCCACACAACAGTTATGATAAACACACATAATTGTTCATAAAAATCAACAGCTTTTTAAGCAGAGTTTATATATCGAACACAAAAAAATGGGTTAATAGTGGCTACAGTCCCTTTTAAAATTATGCAGCTTTCACAATGACAAATCATACTAGAAATCATGTTATTTATGTGTTGTGGAAGTCGGCTTTATTCATCCAGCAATATTGTTTTGAGACACTGGATGGCTATCGGAAGTGAAAGATCCGCTGCATTGGTTTTCGCCGTGTTCCAATCATTCTAAGACATAGCTCTAGAGATATAGCTATCTATCCGACAAATAACCCTACTCTCAAGAAAATCGCCTAGCAGAGAGAGCCCCTATGAGGACACGAGTTGTTGTTCATAGAAAGGTGAAAGTATGTCTTCAAGATTTTATTTCTATGCTTCACGGCAGTTATAGTGTATCGGACAAAGACATGGAGGTCTGTGTGCCCAACCGCCATTTTACCTGCACATATCACCAAACCGTCTCTTCCATTGGTATCTCTTTTCCGGCAGTAGGTGAACAGGTAATGAACCTCCGATTCTCTCAGAGTAACGCATATCGGTCATGAGTGGTCAAGATGAATCGGGACTCCTCAATGAAGAAGTGATCTCTCATTTTATCTCTGGTCCAAAGTCGATGTTCTCTGCAGAATGTTGCAAGAAAATCAAAACCACCAGGAGATTCATCGAGTTGTCTGAGCAGGGGAAAAAACAAATTTCCATATGCACATATACGCTTACATATTCACCAATAGATATTTGCATTGTCTTAACAGAGTCTTTGTTAGGTGCTTTAGTCTTAATAAAGATACTGATTCTCTCAATTTTGAACACCAGTGTAGAAGAAGACTTCTAAAATGCATTTTAACAAAACCTCTAGCATCATTATCTGTCTGATTAGAAGTCTGATAAATCTTTCACATTTAAAAAGAGAGTTCTAACAAAAACATAGAGAACTGGGTGACAGAGCATGGCCTTACGAACAACTTTATCTGCATAACTTATTTTATTGTTTTGGTGGCAGGTGTATACAATCTTTAAAGATAGTTTATTTCTCTCATTAATTGCCTAAAAAATATGCTTTTTCTTCGGCAGGCACGGATGGAATACCAGGTTTGACGGTAACTATCGAGGACAAGAGGTGCTGCCCTTCAAGTCCGTTAATTCTTCTAACTACTAAAAAAAAAAGACTCTAGCAGCCATCCAGTAGTTGAGGATTCTGTTTTGCATGCTGTTGCTTTTCCTTACGCTCTCGGTCTCTGATGTAGTCGTTACTAGAGTGTGTGCTGCATGCTTTGCCTTCTGTTTCAGCTGCATGAATATAAACATATATATATATATATACATATATTCGTTTCGTTTTTTAGTTTGCATTGAAGTGTCGAAGAATGCATTTCTTTCTTCAGATGGATAGTTTTCTGTTTTTCTGTTAGATGCGCTGATAAATGTTTTTTTTTTCCGTTTTCAGGGACCAAAAGGAGAAAAGGGGAAGTTGGGCCAGAGGTTAGTATTCTTAAATATTCTATTCGTGGAAGTTGTCTCGTTATTTCATTTTTATACTTTTTACTCGAAATAGGTAATTTATGAAGGTATGTATAAAATTATTGATCAAATTAATCTTCAAAATTCTCGATTTATTAAAAAGTATATTCCAATTTATTTACCCTAAATTTCTTCTAAAAAATTAAAGCCAATTTCAAAATTAATTCATAAATCTCAATAAAAATGGCCATATTGAAAAAAAATTTTCATACAATATTGATTATGTTCCTTTTATTTAAATCATACCTTCCTTTTTAGTTGTTTTCCAGAAATTCTCATTTTAAAACTTAATATTACTGATAACTATATATAGCGAATAATAAATTTATTAAAATTT
>BPLR01001898.1:0-38954 GCA_021605095.1 Caerostris extrusa
AAATTTATTACGTCTCATTTCCGATTCTAAACGCGTATCCAAGCTGCTTGAATTCTTTTGAAACAGCATTTCTCTGCCATGTCTGAGATTTCACCTCGGTTCGTAAAAGACATAAAATGTCAGTAAAAAACACTGTAGGATAAATCCTCTGTAGTCAGAATAAAACTTTGGCACCTGATCTCCTTTATTTAAACAGAAAGACATTTTTTATTGTCTTTCATGGAATTATAAATGAACACATTTCGTATGCAAATGGGAAACAAAATTATTTTTCCTTCACTTGCAACGTATTTAATACAATTGAGTTATGAGTCTAGAGAATCATGTGGGTTAATAATATCATAGGAAATCAGGGAAATTGAATACATTTATTTCTGATTCTAAAAACGTAATCATTGCTTCCAATTTCTTGAAATAGTATTTTTACATTTTAAAGATTATTTGTAGAATAAAAATATATTAAATATATATATATAATATTTATATGAAAAATATACATGTAATATATATATATAAATATATATATAAAAATATATATAATATTTTTTAGAAAAGAAATAATGTTTATAAAATACTGAAGGAATATTATATTTTCCAGTACTGATTTCTAATACTGATTCTAAAACGTAACCGTTGTTTGAATTTTGAAAATAGTATTTTCTATATTTTAAAGATTATTTTGTGAATAAAAATATACTAAAATATATATATATATAATATATATATAAATATATATATATATAATATATATAAAAATATATATATATATAATATATATAAAATATATATAAATATATATAAAAATATATATATAATATTTTAGAAAATAAGTAATGTTTATAAAATACTGAAGGAATATTATATTTTTCAGACATTTTTAAATGAAATCTTCCTCATTTCATTTTCGTATTTTTCAATAAAAGATTATTTTTTTATTAAGGGTTTATTTTTTATGGAATTGAATTAAATGTCACATTTTGTATGCAAATGGGAAATAAAATTATTTTTCCTTCAGTTGCAACATATTTAATACAACAATTGATTTATGAGTATAGAGAATCAATGTGTTTAATAAATATCAGGAAATCCAGGGAAATTGAATACATCTATTTCTGATTCTAAAAACGTATCCGTTGCTTGTATTTCCTGGAAATAGTATTTTCTACTTTTTAAAGATTCTTTTTATCCTAAAAGAAATAAATGTTTATGACATATTGAAGGAATATTATATTTTCCAGATTTTTTAAATGAAATATTTGATTATCGTATTTTTCAATGAAAGATGATTTTTGTATTAAGGGTTTTTCATGAAATTCAGTTAAAATGTCACATTTTATATGAAAATGTGAAACAAAAACTATATTTACTCCAGTTGCAAACTACTTAATACAACAATTGATTTATGAATATAGGGAATCAATGTGTTTAATAAATATTACGAAATCTAGGGAAATTGAAAAATCTATTTCTGATTCTAAAAACATATCCGTTGCTTGAATTACTTGGAAATAGTATTTTCTACATATCCGAGATTATTTTTGTCGTAAAAGAAATAAATGTTTATAAAACACTGACGGAATATTATATTTTCTAGTAGTGTGTAAATGAAATCTTGTCATTTGATTCTCGCCTTTTCAATGAAAGATGGTTTTTTTTTATTAAGGGTTTTTCCTTTAATTAAGTTAAAAATGTCACATTTTGTATGCAAATGGGAAACAAAATTATCTTTCCTTCAGTTGCAACATATTAAATACAACAATTGATTTATGAGTATAGAGAAGCAGTGTATTTAATAAATATCAGGAAATCTAGGGTAGTTGAACACATCTATTTCTGATTCTAAAAAAGTAACCATTGCTTGAATTTCTTGGAAATAGTATTTTCTACTTTTTAAAGATTATTTTGTTAAAAGAAATAAATGTTCAAAAAAGATTGAAAGAATATTAAATTGTCCTGTAGTTTTCATAGTAAAAAAATCTTGTCATTTTTTCTGATATTTTTTCAATGAAAGATAATTTTTTATTAAGGATTTTTCATGAAATTAAGTTAAAGTGTCACATTTTGAATGAAAATGGGAAGCAAAATAATCTTTCCTTCAATTGCAACACATTTAATACAACAATTGATTTATAATAAATATTTTTAATAAATATCAGGAAACCTAGGGAAATTGAATACATCTGTTTGTGATACTAAAAACGTATCCGTTGCTTGAATTCCACGGAAATAGTATTTTCTACATTTTAAGGATTATTTTTGTCGTAAAAGAAATAAATGTCTACAAAACACTGAAGAAATCTTTTATTTTCCAGCAGTTTCTAAATGAAATCTTGTCATCGGATTCTCGTTTTTTTCAATCAAAGATGATTTTTTATTAAGGTTTTTCATGGAATTAAATTAAAAATTAAAAAAAAAATTATTTTATTCAATTTCAACATATTTAATACAACAATTCATTTATGAGTATAGAAAATCAATCTGTTTGATAAATATCAATGATAAAAATTTAAATTCAAGAAAGATTAGATATTTTTTTATTGACAACGCAATAAAAATCGACGAATATAATTAGAATTTTTTTCCTTATTAAACAGATTGTAATATTAATTTTTTTTTAAAACGTAAAAATTTCATTCAGTTTAAAAATCTTGCACGATCTTTAAAAATAAATTTTTTGGGATCAAATAATTTCATTTATTCTTACTTTGAAAGCAACATATTTTGGAAATGAAATTACATCGAGTTTAGAATGCGTAACCATCATCATGTATTATTCTGTTTTCCTGTTTCATTTGACTTCGTTGAGAATCATGAAAACATATGATCTGATCTGAGATATCTGAGATATTTTTCTGATTTTATTATGTTTGCATTTATTTGAAGTGATATTCTGTATTTTTGTAAACACTCGCTCTCCTATCTATTCGATGTAATAGTTTTATGTAAAGTTTTTATTTCAAACTTACAATCTACAAGTTTCGTAGAATTAATTGTATAATATGGCATGAATATTTAGAATTTAAAATAAAAAAAAAATAATAAGTGTTGTAAGATTTGTTGGTGTATTTTTATAGGACATATTTCATAATAAATATAGTGAAATAGTGTTTGATTAGAAAAATTACAACCAAAAAAGTAAACAAATAATATATTAATATTGATTAAATTACAACTATAAAGAAGTAAACAAATACTCAACGAATAATTTTATAGAGCATTCCGAAATTACAGAAACAATTTATGGGAGAAATTTTAATAATCATGGCTACAAAATACATTATGATAAAATCTATAACTGCATAGATATTTAACTTTTCGACACGTAGTTAATATGTCATTATGGAAGCAAGTTATAAATTGAATTTTGTAACTGTGCTTCCTCCTACACACTAGCAAGAGCGCCCCTTTGGCCTTCAAGAGAAACGGTCAGTAGAGAGACTCTCACCCGAGAGGAAGTACAGTGCAATCTGCCCTCCCGATGAGAAACGTTTAGATTATAGTCTCTTCTCCGAGAGGAAATATATTTAACGCAACCCTGCGTATTAGTTGGTCACCCAGAGAGAAAACATATTTCTGAGAATATGGTTTCGGCTTTAGAAGTAGAATCTTTAACGAATCTATAATTGTATGCCTTTAATGTGTTACATTTTATGTCTCTAATTGCATGTGCGTGGGTAAATAAAGATGTGCGTTCTCCAACCTGTACCTCAAGTATCTCACCCTAACCACACCCAGTTACAATCTGGTTGCCCAAACTGCAAGCCATAATATTTCATTGTTAGGCAAAATTCTATTATTATGGAATATATACGTCATTCTTTTTCATTTCACTTTATGTTCGTTCTTTATAATTTAATAGTTTGAATTAAAAGGCATATCTAATTTTATAATTATAACTTTTTATGAATAAGGATTTTTTAAATTAAAGAATTAACAAGTAAAATTTCTTCAAACTTTACTTGAGGTTGGTAAAAAAATATAATTATTTATATCATGAAATATTTTTTGTGTGATGAAAATATAATTTATAATGTAATCATAATATTTAAACATAGTTTTTAAGTTACATATCTCCAAAACATTTAATTTGTTTAAAGGTAAAAAAAAAAGTAGTTTTAAAACTATTCGCTCTAAAATTGTTCTCAGTAATCAGTTACCAAGATCAAGAAGTTTATGATGCTACTATCTTATGAATTTTCATTACATTATGTCGTAATCCTATATTACAATATTAATATACATATATAATCATGATATTATATATTTGCATACGATAAAAAATAAGATAGTAATAAGAAATGTAATAAACTTTCCTGAAAGAAATTAAATTATTAAATATTTATTTAACTTCCCTTGATTATTTTGGAGAGTTTTCCAATTCGAAATCATGTGACAAGAAAATAAATATGTTACGCGAAAAGTAATTTGTTTAGAAATCTTATTAAAGAGATGATGAAATATTATTTAACTTTTTTTAACGAAATTGTATTTGTAAGCAAAAACAATTGCGTAATAAAATATGAGTAGACATTTAATATATCTTAGAAAATAGTTATCATCCTTCTTGAAAAATTATAATATCAAATTAAAATACTCAGTTCTGAATATGAATATTTCGTAAATAGATCAATACAATATAAACCCCCTAAAACCCAAACCCGCCATATAAACCCGCGGCAATCTGAACACAATAACTACATCCGCATTATAAGCAAAACCACATTATTTCGTAGGTATAAAAATAAAGAATAAAAAATGTCTACTGAGTTAATATTTTAACACAATTAAAATATCTAAATATTGTAACTGTGCTTTCTACTACGCATTGCATATCCCCTGTAGTGTTCAAGAGAAATGGTCAGTAGCCATTGAGATTCTCACCCGAGAGAAAGTATAGGACAACCAGAGCTGCCGCTGAGAAACGTTTAGTACAGCGCAATCCCGAGCTTCTGTTGACGTCTTCTTCGTTTAGTTTATAGTCTCTTGACCTGAGAGGAAATACATTTAACGCAACCTGTGGATGAGTTGGCCTACAGACTCTCATCCGGAGAGGAAGTTTTTGCTGAAAGCTGAGGAAGCTGAGAAACATTTAGTACAGCGCAATCCCGAGCTTCTGTTGACGTCTTCTTCGTTTAGTTTATAGTCTCTTGTCCTGAGAGGAAATGCAGCAACCTGCGGATGAGTTGGCCTACAGACTCTCATCCGGAGAGGAAGTATATTTCTCACATGAAATGAGTACCAGATTATCTTTATTTTCGGCTTAGAAGTGGAATCCTTCTACAAATCTTTTATTATATGTTTTTAACTGTGTTAAACTTTCGTAGTTAATCGTGTGTATGTGGTGTTTGTGCGACTGTAAATAAAGCTGTGTGTTCTCAAATCTGTGTTTCAGCCCAACCACACCCAGTTATAATCCAGCTGCACAACCCACAACACTACAATATTACCAAATATTACAGTTACAAATGAGTATATGAAAAAATAAAATAAATTAAGAAAAATATACAATACTGTGCCCGTCAAATGTATATATATGTGTGTGTGTGTGTGTGTGTGTGTGTGTGTGTGTGTGTGTGTGTGTGTGTGTGTGTGTGTGTGTGTGTGTGTGTTTCATCATAACAATAAATCTTTTCATTTTATGAACAGAAAATTCTATATTAAGCAAAATCTGAAAATACATGTTCTTAGCAAAATCTATACTAAGAAATAGAAAATGCCGTCTTCTGATGTCACTTCCGGCTCGATAAAGAGTGACAGCTGTTTCTAACCACTGATACTTCTCCAATCAAAAGTTTTAAAATAGAACTGCAACGTTAATAATATATAATGTGATGTTTTTTAGGATTAGGTGGAATAGAATACTAAATATTAACACAACTAAACTATCAAAAATCATTAAAATAAAAAAATTTCAGACATGTGAGATTTAGAAACAAAAATGTATACACTAAAAATTGTGAGATTAATTTTAAATTCATATATTTTTAATAGTAGTAAGATGCAAAAAGTGATTCCAAATGCATAAAAACGAAATTCTGTAAATAGATTAATTCTCATTAATTTTCTTTGATGTAAGCATATTAATCTTTTAAAAATTACTTTATTTATTTTTTATTTTTATTAGTACTAATATTTTTTTTAATTGAATACAAAGTCTATCACTTTTGAAATTCATATTTAAAAAGGAAAACATTGAAAAAGTTTAGTAAAATTTGACATTTGCAAATGTTCATTTCAATTAATTTATAGTAATAATACTCCTTACAATAAATTCTGTTTTAAAATTCAACTCAAATATCCAAATAAAAGAAGCAAATAATAATTTTTTAAATTACAACATCATCATAACTAATATTATTACTAATATTTTATCTGTCACTCTTAAAAATTCGTATTTAAAACGGAAACATTAAAAAAAAAGTTCAGTAAAATTTGACATTTACAAATGTTTATTTCAATTAATTGACAGTAATAATACACCTTAAAATAAATCCTGCTTTAATTTTATCCAAGTAAAGGAAATAAATAATGATTTTTTTAAATTACAACTTCACTGTAACAAGAAATCTTTTCGTTTTATGAATAGCAAATTACCGAATTCTATATTCAGCAAAATCAGAAAAACATGTTCTTAGCAAAATCTATACTAAGAAATAGAAAATGCCTCAGGGTCAAATCAATCTGAAATGATGTCACTTCTGGCTCGATAAAGAGTGACAGCTGTTTCTAACCACTGATACTTCCCCAATCAAAAGTTCTAAAAATAGAACTGGCAGTGTTAAATCTGATTTCGGACGCCATTAATGAACAGCAAACTTTTCTGGAATATTTTCTCCCAAGAATTCGAAAAGAATGATTCGCCTTCCATTTCTTGACAAGCAATTTGCATAATTTTTTGGCTTTTTCATTTCGATAATGAGTTCAATTCTCCTGAGGTTTCGAAATTAGATGGGATTGGGTAGTTAACAGGAGTGTCTGGTTTTTATGAAGTCGAGAATCTAAATGATGATTTAATATATGACATTGGAAGAACATAAGTTTGTGATAGTTTTTAAAAACTCAGTGCCCTGATTGTTTTGTACACAAACTTTAATTGAAATGCTATCACGAAATAGTTTTTTTTTTTTAATTCAAACAGTTCTAATACTTTTTATGCATTATTTTTAATTAAGCAAACAGTTCGAATACTTTAAGTTACATATTATTTTTAATTAAACAAACAGTTCGAATACTTTAAATTACATATTATTTTTAATTAAACTAATGTATTTTATTTACAATTATATTTCTATTTTCAACTGCCAGACATTTGATGTTAGACATTTTTCATTAATGTAGAAGATTTTTGTAGCAGATTCAACGTTACACAATGTATACATTATTATGTCTACCAGAAGGAATGAGGTTCAAGTAAGGACTATCAGGATAATTGACCCGATTTTGTGTGCTGTATTAGAAAAACCTAAAGAGAATCCTCTGCGCCAGGTTGGGATGCTGTAAAATCTGCTAGTTTTTTAGAATATATAACGAAGCGCATTCCACTAGTGGGAACCGAATTTTTTTTTCTTCTTTATGCTAGGAATACGAAAGGCATTTTCATTAATGTATTTTATTATATAACTAGGGCCTGCTGGCAGAGTGACTAGCGCTCTGGCGTTCGGCGCCACAGGTTTCGACTTCCAGTCACAGTGGTACCATGGATGTTTGTAGCGGTTCGTAATCCACTTTAAGCCAAAGTTCCCGGTTTAATATGACTTCAGAGCTCAGTGCTGGCAACTCTACCCCCTAAAATAGTCAGCCTCACGGAGCCAAGTGAAACTTCTACCTACGAATGCTCCATCACAACAGAAGCTACCCCCTTTCCTTCCTTCCATGAAAGCACACAGGTTCTTGGACTTCGTCTAGATGTTGCTGATTCCGAAACAGAACTTGTTTTCCTTTTGCGGGTTAGGGCTGTCAGCCCAACGTTCTACAGTAATATTAGACCGGAACCTGTTTTTTTAAAATTGATTCTAACCACAACAAACATTCATGGTACCACCGGAACTCCAACCCGAAAGCTATGGCACCAAGCCCTAGACAGCTAGTCACTCGGTCATAAAATCTATTTCATTATATACTATACGATTAACAGAAAACAATACCTTAAGTAAGATTTCAAAAAGTACTGTTTTGGTTGTTAAACTATTGAACTTGAAATTTTATGCTTGAAATTTCGATGATCAAGAAAAAGAATATTTTGGTTAAATATTTTTCTTTTTTTAATATATTATTACAGCTTTTTCTTTAAATACGTTTAGAAATTTTCCTATTTCTTTTTTTTTTTTTTTTTATCTAATGAGTGATGTATTATTCATTGCATTTACTTTAATAATAAAAAGTAATTTCCTTTTTAAGAAATAAGTATTTTTTTTTTTTTTATTAAAGAGACATTATTTCTCCAGACAGCTGATCCAGGCAGTTATGCAAAAAGATTTGTGACAATTAATAACATTAACTTAAATTTTTCGACTTCAGTTTTTATCTAATGAATGATATATTATTAATATCATTTACCTCAATAATAAAAAATGATTTCGTTTTTAAGAATTCAATAGTATTTTTCTTTTAAAGAAACATTATTTCTCCAGGCAGCTGATTAGCAATCCAGCAGGTAATCCAATTATGCATTATTTAATACATTTTTTACTTAAAATTTAAAAACATTTTGGTAAAGAGTTTTTCGGCATTATTTCCCTTTTTTCCAAATTTTAATATTTTTCATACATACTCTTTGCTTCTGGCAAAAAGATATTATACCTTTTTATCCGAATGCAATAATTTCTTTGAAAAAAATATTATTTCTCTTTTTTTTTCCTTCACTTTAATCCCTATTATTTGGAAATATCAATCTTTATTTTTCTAATTCTATACTTTATGTATACATGTATTTTTATATAACGCTAGTGATGGGTTTTTTTAAGATTATAATCCTTCCTGAATTATTGTTTCAATTTTTATTATTTATTTTGAGTTTTTATTATTTATTTATTTTTATTTTTTATTATTTTTCGAAATACCTGGAATTTTCTGCATCCAATAAATATAATATAGGTTTTTATTTCATTCTGAATTTTGTATTTCTTTTCGTGTTTAAAAAATGTATTTTGATTTATGCATTCATGCATTATTCAAGCATTTGACTTCCTCAAATTCAACTTGAAAAAGCCCTAATTATTATTATTGCAAATATTTTTGTAAATGTGCAACTATTTTGGCTCATTTTTACTTTTTTATAATTATTTATTTTTAATTTATTTTATTTATACTGCGAAATATTTTTATCTTTGCAAGAGGACATTAAGAAAGCGAAAATTTTTAAGAAAAGATTAGAAAAATATTTGCCAATGAAGATCCATCTAGCAAAGCTTCTAAAAAGAGTGTTGCACAAATTATTATAAATTAATGAGTTTTCTAGAATTGGCGAAAAGATGGACTAAATGAATTTTGATATCGTAAAACACTCAAGCTTTCAACAGAATTAAACAGTTTCTACTAAATGAATATTGAAATTATTATAATCCACAAGTTTTCCAGAATTTGGTGAGAAGTTTCTGAACTAAATGAATTTGAAATTATTATAAACCACGAGTTTTCTAGAATTGGTGAGAAGCTTGGACTAAATGATATTGAAAATTATAAACCAACGAGTTTCCTAAATGAGAAGCTTGGACTAAATGAATATTGAAATTATTATAAACCAACGAGTTTCTAGAATTGGTGAGAAACTTAGACTAAATGAATATTGAAATTATTATAAACTTACAAGTTTCATAGAATTGGTGAGAAGCTTGGACTAAATGAATATTGAAATTATTATAAACTAACAAGTTTTCTAGAATTGATAAGAACCTTGGATTAAAAATATTTTGAAGTCATTATAAACCAACATATAAGAAAAAGTTTCCTAGAATTGGTGAGAAATTTGGACTAAATGAATATTGAAATTATTATAAACCAACGAACTTTCTAGAATTGTTGAAAAGCTTATTGTTGATAGCCTCGGACACTGAAATATAAACTCAAGTAATCTTCGAACAGGCACGAAGACTCTAGATACAGACATGAATGGATGTATAAATTATTCTTTATTTAAATCCATCGAGTTTCAAAGATGGACTGCAAACCTTGGACTTCGTTAGTTAAATTTATTGAACTCTTTAAACTAATGCAGCCATCAAACTCAAAGAGAAGCTTTGACACACCGATTATTTTTGTAAATGAAAGTATAAACCAACTTTAGTTATGCAGCCATCAAACTAAAGATGACTGAACAAAAAATATTATAAACCTTTGGTTACTGAGTTTCAATCTTTGGATTATAAGCCATCAAACTCGAAGATAACTGCCACACACAACCTTACTCTTTTTACTGAAGTTTCAACTAATTTAACTATGCAGCCATCAAACTCGAAGATTTTCAAAAAACTCTTTGGTTGCTGAGTTTCAACTCTTTTACTTATGCAGCCATCAAACTCGAAGAAAAAATCATAACCTTACTCTTTAATTTACTGAGTTTCAGAAGTATGCAGCCTTAAACTCGAAGATGACTTATAAACCAACCTTTCTCTTTGGTTGCAGAAGTTGGGCTAAATGAATTTGGAAATGCAGACATCAAACTTAAAGATTGCCACACGACCGTTCTCTTTGTAGTAGAAAAACTCCTGGACTTACATTTTTGTAATCTCATCATGAACCAACAAGATTTCAGACACCCCCACAGACAGGATGTTTTTCTAAATGAGGGCGTTGAAATTATCCTAAGCCAGGGGGACATGGGAAATTCGACGTAAAACTTATATTGAATGAATATTTAAATTATTATAAATCCTCGAGTTTTCTAGAATTGGCGATAAGCGCTTGGACTAAATGAATATTGAAAATAAGCATTTTTTGAAATACTCCACATCGTTTTCACAAGGATTCGTTTAGCCTTATATGAAGTTGTTAATAATCTAGTTTGTTCATGTTGCTATAAGAAAAAATTACCTATAAATCTGCATATCAATTGTTATTTAGGAGTTAAAAGTTTTTAATGATACTTTGTTTTGGAAAATATATTATGTTTTCCCTTTGCTGAAAAAGTACATTCACTAAGAAATTCATTAGCTCAAATTCGGCAACACAATAAAAAAAACTATATAAGAAAAAAATTCGCAATCTTATATTTGAGCTTAAAAAAACATACATTTTATAATAATTTTGCGAATTTAGCTGAAGTAAAATTTCTTTTGAATTTTTAACAAAATTTATAACTATTATTTGAAAATTATATCCAACTCTAAATGATGAATGAATGTATTACTTCTTTTCTATATAAATTTTTTTGTTAGTCTCTAAATTTCTCAATGCAGCAGTAAAAACATTACAGACAACTACCTGCAAATCAAACATTCAAAAATATACATTTAAACTTTCCACTTATATTTTAGTAAATAAAAAAAATAAATACACCATGTTATTCGAATTTATTCGAATAAAGTTTTAATTAGAATAAAAATATATTTTAATAATTATAAAGGCTGAACTGAATAACATTGAAATTAATTCGTATTGATATAGGAAAAAAATGTTAGTAATTAAAAAATAATTTTAACTAGCTGTTTTAAAATATTTTAAAAAAAAAAAAAAATGGTTTGTTTGAATTATAATTGCTTATAATAATTTTGAAATATCACTGAAATTAAAAAAAAAAATAAATTTATCTAATTTATAAGACATAGAAATAACTAATGCTACATAAAAAATATATGCAGTTTTGCAAAAATTAATTCTACACCATATAATTTTACAAAAGTAATATTATTATATACTTAAATTAAAAAATTAATTTTTTTACCTTAAAATAATGTTAGTTACATTAATTTTTTTTATTTTTAATTTTTATTTAAATGTACCAAAATATTTATTAAAACATTACTTGATTTCGTTTAATTTTAAAAAAGGAAGTTTAAAATCAATCAAAATGATAACACAGAAATATAAATTTAAAATCTAAAATAAACAATAATTTTTATAATTACAAATAGTGTAAATCCTTTTGAATTAAAAATAAATACACTCCACACACAAAAAAAATACCCAAATTATTTATTTGAAATCTGCCATCTAAATGTGATTTAAACTTGATATGTTTTATTTATCGCTTAAATGAAAGTTTCGAATATTTATTTATTTTAGAAGGTTTCAAAATATTTTTATCAAAATTATTTTTATAAAAAGTATACCTTACCGTACTTTTACAATATGAATGAAGGATTTCATTTTCATACGTTTTATATTGGATAGATAAGATTGGATCATTTTGCTCATGATAAAAAAGAAAGACAAAAGTTAAAAAAAAAAAGACAGCAGAGCAAATATGATTTCAGTAAAGGCTTATCTTTTATGAAATCTTATTTTCTTTGTTATTTTTTTCTATTGAGAATATTTTCTGCTTTCAATAAAAAATTTGAGCTTATCGTAATTTGTATTCTTTTTTCTTTTTTTTTTTTTCGTGGAATTAAAAAAAAAATACATGGATCTAGTTTTTTTTTTCTTTTTTAATTTTAAATCCTTTAATCAAACTTATATATTTTTGAAAATTCTATTTATCGAATCTTTAGTAATCGAATTGTTTTTTATTAGAAAAATCATAAATGCTTACCGTTTATTTTATTTCGGCATATGTTTTAATTTGTTTATAATGTAGAATTGCTTAATACAAAACAAGAAATTATTTAATTTTAAAAATATATATTACTATGTTGCCTTTAAAGTAAGTTATTTGTCTGACACTTGAAAGCCAACATTATACCGCTGGAACTATATAAGCGTAGCAATTTCAGCGTCATCAAAGTACACTGCAGAAGACCTACTTCATTACGCCTTCCCTATGCTACCAGTGTGAAAGAATAGACATAGAAGAGGCATCTGTAATGTTTTCCTCGTTCCTTTGAACACACTACAGATTTACTGTAGTCATCTCTAGTGTAGATACTTGCAATTCGGCTTCATTTGTTGAATTTGAAACCTGAACTCGGAATTCGAACTCACTATCTATCAGGCCATTCTAGACCTAATATATTAATATAGATCATAGAAATTAATAATATTCTAGGCTTTTTTTATCTAGACTTTATTCAATTTTTACAGATTTTCATTATTAAAAGTCTTTATAATTTAAATAGTCTTCAATGTCTTATTGGTTCACTGTTGTCCTATGTCTCTGTACTTTATAATGAATTTCATCATTTAATGTTCTTAGTAGAAAAGAACATTACGTTTGCGGTTAATTGTTTTTAATTTAATTGGTTTAATTAAATTATGTGCATTCAAAAGTATTATTCTCAGCTGGAGGTCCACGGCCTACATTTTACCGAAACAAGGGCTCTATAACCTTCATTTCACAGGCAAAACGAATCTGGAATTTAAAATAAATTAGAAACTCATATAATAAAAAAAATATTTTTTTCTTCGTATGGGCCTATAGCTGCTAGATGAATATTACCTTTTTTCTGAGGGGGGAGGTATTGTTAGGCGCTTCCTTAGCATACTTTAAGCTATACATGCCCCTGGGTAGTGCTAAAAGGAGTAACAATTCTTACAAGATTGGAGCTACATTTGCAACTGTGGCAGCTATGGAGACTTTATGGCATATAATTATTAGAAGAAACAAAGAATATGAAGTGGTGGAACTCGATTTGGAAAATACCAGGCTCCCTACATCCATCGCATCAGCGGCCTTCCGTTTGTAGACTGGACATGATTGTCTTGCTAAACATCTACATAGCAGTGGTATATATAACAATCCTTTGTGCAACCAGAACTCTGAGATGGACAAAGATCAATTGCTTAGTTGTTCTTCATTGAATGACGAAAACTTATAAAAGATATTATCAGGTTAAAGAGTTGATGCAATTGGCATTTAGCTACTAATTTTCATTTATCTTTATGTAGTCACAGTTTTGTATTCAATCTTTATTCTCCAATCTCATGCATGTATGATGCATGGGAACCAATGATGTAAAATCAAGTGCTTTTGCAATACTAAAAAAACCTTGCTTCTGGGCTGTGATAACTGATATGCAATACAAGAAAAAGTTCGCTTGTCTATATTGCATTAGACTTCATGAACCGGTAGACTACAGTGTCCTACTATTGAAGCTGAAGTGAATATTCATAGAAACAGCATTTAGGGTTGTCATTTAAAATATGGGTGAAATTATGTAGGTTGTCCAAGGTGCATCCAGAGTAATTCTGAACTCTCTTACAGTGACGAACAAAATGTTAAGTAACATCCAGCTTTTAAATATAACATGTTTTTGGTATAAATAATTTATAATTTTAATTACATATCAAAGATTATTAATAATACTAATAATTTTAGGATAATTCTTAAAAATAAGATAAACTTTATTTAAAATCTAATACTACTTTGCAAATTCACTATTTTTCAATTTTTCTTTAAACCGCTTTCCGTAAGACATTGAACCCCACCAACTCTTCTGACAATCCAAGATATTACTCTTCCTTCTGATCACGTTGTATTAGATTTTGAAGCGACATTTTATCGTTAAAAAAATCGAATTGTCTGAAGTGAATTGATTTTTTTGAGTAAAGAAAGGGTGATGCGTGTAACCCTTTGATTAAGATCGGGTTTGATTGGTTTATCCGAGCTGTGTGGATTTGTAACAACAAACCAGAAAAAAAAGAATTATTTATTTCTTTTAGTTTGCTTTTATTTATTTGTTTTTGCTATCTAAACAAAAGCAGCGATGGATAGAGAGAGAGAAATATATAGCAGGATATCTTACACAATATTTTTTTGTTCTACAAATTGAAAACTTTGCAGTTTTTTATGTCTTTTTTCTGTTATACTAGTGTTAACAAGCCTTGTCCGTTTGATTACATTGGATGTACACGTAATGGATCATGTGATTTTCGTGTCACAAACGTTTTATTTTATTAAATAAAATGCATGACGTAGGTCACTAAAAAATGGGATTACATTTTTATTCTCTGTTTTACTCTTATTTATTCTTTTTATCTCTTGGTGGTTTATTGATTCATTTATTATGAACATGCTATTTTTGAAGATCATTCTTCAAATTTAATTGTTTTACAGTTAAATTTTAAAGGTGGGTTCAGATAGATTTAACTTTTTTAATTGCAAACAGCATGCACAAAGATATTTCATCATCGTCATTGGAGCAACAGCCCCATTGCAGGCCAAGGTTGTCTGTCTACTGGCAGATTACGAGACGAGAGAAGTTTTTCTTTTTACGGGGTAGGGTTGTCAGCCGAACAGCTATACTAGACCGGGACCTACTGTTTAAAGTGGATTCCGAACCACTACAAATATCCATGGTACCCGAAATCTGTGGCACCGAGCTCCAGCCACTAGGCCCTCAGGCCCCCGCAAAGATATTTACTTAAGTACAGTTATTTATTTAAATAACTTATTTGGCAATAATTTATTCACATTTTGAGTTTGATTGCGATTATAACTATTCATGCATCAAATTTCTTTTTTTCATTTCAAGCTCTATTCATCAGTTCGTTTGAAATAAAGAAACTTTAATTTAATTTCAATGTGTTTTAAGTTGCATAAATTACTATGCAACTGATGATTTGTCATCCGTTATTGAAAAACAGAAATAAACATAGAAATATATAATTCGTGTTAAAGGATGGATAAATCCATTACAATTTTGGTGAGAAATGAATATTAATTTAAAATCTGGAATAGCAAGGATTAAAACAATCAAATATTAGTTTGTGAGAGAAACATATGTATCAGATTTTTTACATATGATCGTTGAATATGCAGATTTTTTTGAACTATGGCAAATGATATCCTTACTATATAGCTAAGAAATTACATTCTGCTTCAAATAATACATTAAGTTCCTAGAGTTATTGATTGAATTGATTTTTTTTTTTCCGGTTTGATTTTGGAATTGATTGATTATTAAATTTGATTGATTGAATTTTGAAGAACTTTTCCAGTTCTTAAATGCAGATGAGAAATTCATCAAGAAGATAAATTAACAACTTTTCTTGGTAAGTTGTTACATTTCGAAGTTATGAAAACATTATGTAACATTTGGAATACAGCTAATGAATACATGTAAAATTAAACATTCATTTGTTGTAACAATTAATCGAGATTCCATAATATACTTTTCACTTCGAAATTTAATAGAGTCAACTCACAATACCTACAAAAAAACTTTAATAAGTGGCATATAAGGCTGGACAACTTATAACCAAATCTTGGAGTTCTTCCTCAATGGCCCAAGTGCCTCATGGCGGATGCCTAATGGCAGATTTCGAAATATGAGGTATTTTCTTTTTACGGAAAGGGTTGTCAGCCCTAGGTTCAACAGTCATATTAGAAAAGGGATAAAGTGTATCCAAAGGTTTAAGTGTGCCTCGGTTTAAAGGGAATACCAAACCAAAGGGAAACAAAAATACCAAGTATCCATGTCACCGCCGGGAACCGAACCCGAAACCTGTGGCCACCCAGCGCTAGAGAGACAGCCACTCAGTCATCAATCCTTTTTAGTAAATTTTAATTCCTTATAAAATCATTGAAGGAGATTTTAAGAATCATTAGACAAAATCAATTTGCTGAAATTTATTTCTCAGTGATTTCTAGTCATTCTCAACCGAGCCTAATTAGATAAACCTAGGTACCATCAATTTTCGTTGACCACTTCACATTGAAAATAAAAATAAATAAATACTAATTTGAGAGTACTAAAATCGGATATTGCATAGAGGAGATGGCGCCAGAAAACCCTCCGTAGGACACAATAATAATGGAAATAAATCTATGCTCTCAAGAGAACTAGACATGGTTTACTTAGGAAAGTGATTGATGTCATGGTTTTGATCTAAAGAAAACTAGTTCTGACAGCCATTATTTGGTGACATAAAGAAGTTAAAATCTTGATTTTGTTAAAGATTTCTACAAGTGTTATATCAATAATCTACTTGTATTCGAAAGTAAAATACACTTAGAAATATTTGGATGAAATCCTTGACCTTTATGAAAGATCGTATTAGATCACAATGAAAATAAGGAAGAAACATGATAGAAGATAAAAATCTCTTTTATATAATAATCTTTTCAAAAAGTTTAAAGATCTCCCTTGATCAAGTTATGGAATGAATTTATCGATTATCTCAGAAACTCTTTAAAGACAAAGTAAACATCTAACGTATAACCATGCTACTTTGGTAAGAGCACTCGTTGTGGCGTTCAGGAGAAATGATCACTTGAACTCTCATCTGAAAGGAAGTACAGAGCGAAACCCCGCGCTTTTGTTAAGAATACGGTCTTACACCGGAAGATGAAATATATTTCTCGCACCCTTTGCGTAGCCGAGTTTCAGATTTTCGGTTCAGAAATGGAATCCTTCTACGAATTTATAATTATCAGTTTTTAAATAAATAAAAAAAAAATTTAATGTCTAAACAAAATATTTCATATACATTTAATGTTTATATTAATGTTATATTTAATGTATATATAAAATATATTAAATGTTTTAAATATAACATAAATATTTAAAACATTTACTGTCTCTAATTGTATGTGTGTGGATAAAGCTGTGAGTTCTCCAACCTATGCCTTAAATATCTCAATCCAACCACACCCTAATTACAATCTGGTTGCCCAACATACACACTACAAGAATTTTTTTTAAAAATCTTCAACAATAAAGGGCAAGAATAAGTATGAGATTTGTTTAAATTCAGATCTCCGCTATTATGAACATGGATAACTTAATGCCATTAGCTATTTTATTTTTTTTTCATTTACTTTAATTACTTTTGTAAAATTCTTCATTCGTTTTCAGAACTATTACTTCGTAAAATAAAAGCTATAAAAAGTCATATGAAATTTATGATATTTAGTTTATTTTCATTTGTAGTTTTACATTACTTTTGTTTAAAATTTTTAAGTTACAAATTATTTTCTCAAACTTTAAAAAAAAACCTATATAGTTGTAGAAGTCAACTCGTGACTGAAATCGTTGGCCTGCAACGGACGCTATCATTGAACCTCAGCTTTACAAGTTACATGAGTGCGTTACAACTTGGCTAAGAGTTTGGATTGGATACAATTTTGGCTCGAAAAAAATTATAAATACTTCAAGATGTGACCAAGTAATCGGTTGTCAATTGAACAATCGAAAATTTTTGGAAAAGAGTAATTTCAGATGGTTCAAGCCGATTCACGAAATAGTGTGAAATATGTCTCTCACTATCCATCCATGAGAGTTGAGAAAGACGATTATTATATTTCACTTCAGATCAGCCGTTTTTAGATCTGAACGCATCTAAACACGGTTTAAAATTTGCACATTCTTTTTTTTGGTAGTGTTTAAATTTTATTTTTATTGTTTAATGCTTCACACTAACAGTGATCTAATCATGCTTAGTGCTGATTACGCTATGATATTAAAATGTCAACAAATCCATGCTCGATTTTATAATAGTTCAAAAATCCTGACTTTAATTTTATTTATATGAGCATATTTTAATTAAAGATTGCTTTGAGTATTTTAGAACTTTTGTTAATATTTTGGGCCATATCTGTTAAAAATATATACATAAATAGAAACATTGTTACAAGTTGCTCTAAAATAGTTATATTGTTTGAAAAGTCGTTTTCTTTATTATAACCAAATTTAATACATTTTAAAACATTGCGCTGTTTGAAATGTAATATATAACTACACTTTCAAAATCACCACATAATCGCCTTGGAGGTCATGCCTCAAATTTACCAAACTCACACAGTCAACTCGCCATACAAGACTCGATTTCCATTTGAATAAGTCATCTGTGTGTGACATTTCATCTCTCGATCGCTGGCTGCTCAAATCAGAAACTCGTTTGGAAGTACGATCCCGGGGCTTTGACTCGCCGCCCCATCCTTATAATCTGGAACCGCCCCTGGAGAAAAGCCCCGCAAAATCCTTCCTGGAAGAAGCCCTCGGCACTGAATAGTTAACAGACAATAAACTAGTCTTTCATAGTTTAATCATTCGACGGATACAGAGTTTCTGCTTGTATCAAATGGCCAAGAATTGAGAAAGTGGATTTCACTGTGTTGTCGAGTAATGGGAAATGAAATTATAACCGTTAAATAAATGTAGAGACCAATATAATATTGTGTAGGATTGTATTGGGGCATTCGATTAAATTGCCTTTTGAATCATTTATTGGTTTAACAGTAGAACACTATAATTACTGTTCGGATTTTCATAACATGGAAAATATTAAACCTGTATGGTTAGTTATTAAACAATAAATGATAATCGTGAATTATCTTTTAATACGTTTATATCCTATATTCTTATCTTTAATACATTTTACATAATTTAATACATTTTGAAACATTGCACTGTTTAAAGTATAATATATAGCTACACTTTCACAATCACAGATATAATCGCCTTGGATATGATGCCTTAAATTTACCAAACTCCACGGAGCCAACTAGACAGACAAGATTCGATTTCCATTTGAGTAAGTCATCTGTGTGTAACATCTCATCTCACGATCGCTAGCTGCTCAAATCGGAAACTCATTTGGAAGTTCGATCCCGGAGCTTTGACTCGTCGTCCCCATCCTTATAATCCGGGACAGCCCCTGGAGAGAAGCCCTGTCAAATCCTTCCTGGAAGAAGCCCTCGGCACTGAACGCCGGAATAGTTAACAGACAATAAATTAGCCCTTTCACAGTTTAATCATTTTACGGAGACAAAGTTTCTGCCTGTATCAAATGGCCCAAGAATTGGGAAGGTGGATTTCACTGTGTAATGGGAAATGAAATTATAGCCGTTAAATAAATGTAGGGACCCATGTAATATTGTTCAGGATAGTATTTGGACATTCGATTAAATTGCTTTCTGAATCATTTATTGGTTTAACAGTAGAACACTATAATTACTGTTCGGATTTTTATAACATGGAAAATATTAAACCTGTATGGTTAGTTATTAATCGATGTCTACAATGAATCCATTCAATTATTTGACATAAGTGGTAAATAAGAATGTGATGATAGGATAATTTATTGGTGATTCTATATGGATAAGACTGCAATGAATACAATAAAAATTCAATATATTAAATTTCAGAAAAATACATACTCTAATAAGATTTTGTCAATATTCCCAAGATATTTTTAAAATTTCACTTATTTTTCAATTGTAATTTTCTTCACTATTTGCACACGGCTTCGTGCTTAAAAGATACTATGTATGCCAACACCGTAAGGATTTGGGCAACAGTTATCATTCTATTACAACAGTATTGTATAATACAAAATAATTTTGTACCAGTTAAATGAATGCAAAAAACTGTAAAAACTATTACTATATCTTTAAACAGAAATAAAATTTTAGGTGTGGTTTGGTTTGTCGCTCTACGGTCATTTTGTGTACACTTTAAACTGTAGGTTTTATCTGTCTAGCCCAAAGTGTGCACAAGATAATCAAATAGCGGCAAACCTAACCAAGCTTAAAAATAAGTATGTTTTTATTGATTTAATCATCTTTTATACATGTTTTTGGTTTTGGTATCAATTCGGAAATCCAAACTTCACTTTTCAGTTATCTTAGTTATCGTTCAATCCAGCACTAATGACATACCAGTTTATTAAATCATAAGAAACATTTTTAAATATATTGATAATGTATAATTTTATGTATTTAAATTTGATTTTTTATAAATTATTTCAAACCTTTAAATGTAAAATTGATGACAGTAAATTCTTATATTTCAAACATTTATATCCTATATTCTTATCTTTAATACATTTTACATAATTTAATACATTTTGAAACATTGCACTGATTGTAGTATAATTGTACATTTTCACAATCACCGCATAATCACTTTGGAGATCATGCCTTAAATTTACCAAACGTCACGGAGCCAACTCGCCAGACAAGATTCGATTTCCATTTGAATAAGTCATCTGTGTGTGACATTTCATCTCTCGATCGCTGGCTGCTCAAATCGGAAACTCATTTGGAAGTTCGATCCCGGGGCTTTGACTCGCCGCCCCATACCCTAATCCAGGACAGCCCCTGGAGAGAAGCACTATCAAACCCTTCGTGGAAGAAGCCCTGGGCACTGAACGCCGGAATAGTTAACAGACAATAAATTAGTCTTTCATAGTTTAATCATTCGACGGATACAGAGTTTCTGCTTGTATCAAATGGCCAAGAATTGGAAAGGTGGATTTCACTGTGTAATGGGAAATGAAATTATAACCGTTAAATGAATGTAGGACCCATGTAATATTGTGTAGGATTGTATTGGGGCATTCGATTAAATTGCCTTTTTGAATCATTTATTAGTTTAACAGTAGAACACTATAATTACTGCTCGGATTTTCATAACATGAAAAATATTAAAGGTATCTGGTTAGTTATTAAATAAGGACTATAATGAATCCATTCAATTATTTAGCTTAAATAAATAAATAATATTATTATCATGGGATAATTTATTGGGTGATTCTATATATGGATTAGCTTAAAACGCTTCATGATTTTTCAATTTTTGCATTTAAATTTCATACATATTTTTAAAAAATAGGATACAGAACTTTAAAATTATTAAATTTAGATATGCAATTTTAAATTTTAAAACAATATTTAAGTTTGAATTTTAAGACAAATAATAATTCGATACCTTAAAGGATTTTATAGTTAAAACTCATAAGATTACTTATTTCTCATGAGCATCTCTCATTTCTCATGTATTTCTCATGTAATGCAAAAAATTGTTTTCAAACGACCAAAAGCGTGTTTTTAATCTATTTAAGTATACACTACGATTTTACAAATAATTCCTCTGTTATTCTGGTGAACCATCTAAATTAGTTCTGTGCCCTTATATTATAAAATGGATTTTTCGTTGCAAAAATATAGTTCTTTAATGAGCCCCTTATTTAGCAAGGAAAAATTTAAAAAAAAAAAACATTTAGTAATCAGATAAAATAAGAATACTTATTAAAATAAAATTATAATAAAGGTTATTTTTACTGTTTCATTTTTTTTACAGGTTATTGATATCGTAATGGGGGCTTGAAGGCCAAGTGTCTGGCGCTCGATGCCCACACGTTTCGGGTTCGTGTCCTGGCTGTGCCATGGATGTTTGTAAGGGTCATAATACCCTTTAAACCGTAGGAGCCCATCTAATATGACTGTAGAGGCATTGGGCGTAGGGCTGACAACCCTACACTGTAAAGAAAACATCTCCCTGAAAAAATCTGCCGTTTGTCAGCCGCCCTTGGGACTGTTGCATCAATGAAGAAAAATTGGTTTGCTTTTTCATCTAAGGTCAGATTTTGCACATTTTTATGCTAATTTGACCGATATTTACGGTTCAAAGCGGATTTCGAACCCTGACAAACGCATCCATGCAACCGCCAGAATTCGAACCTCGAGCCGGTGGTACCAATGGCCAGAGCGCTAGTCAATTAACCATCCGACCGCTCCAATGACGAAGAAGAATATCATAATACTTTTAATAAAGAGAATGCTCATATTACGCTTTTTTTTTTTAAATTCTAAAGGCAGTATAAAAAACTTTATCCTGATAATCATTTATAGTAAATATACATTTTCTGAGTGATATAGGTAGCATACAAATTCCAGAAATCAAATCAGAACGTTACTTTTAGATGAGTAAATTTTCTCATTAATCAGTACAAATCAGGTTGATCTCAAGTATTGGTTTAATGATACATCAAAACAATATCCTCTAACCACAAGATAGTTTTTTTTATTTCCCTTATCAAGCTCTTTATTGTTTCTCTTGTCAAGATCCAATCTCTTACAATTCATGTTGAGGACATTTGTACGGTACATTACACAGGATTTTAGTATTATTTCTATGCTGTTCAGATAATAGTATTCTATGAGCGCTTCAATGAACAAACAGCTACATTTCTTATGAGAAAGTCAGTCAAGATTGGAATGAAAAGTTTTTATTCAACTATATGTTATTAATTCCAATATAAAAAACTGTTAATTATAAAATTAATGTAAACAATTAATTTATGCATTTTCCGTTTCATATTAGGGATAAATTAAAGGGGTGTCTTTATAGTGCAGATGTATTGAAAAAAATTTAGGACAGTATTTTATGAATTAGTTGTTGTTTTATTCGAATTATTGACCCTTTTATCTGAGGTCCTTCATAACTAGAATAATAAGACATGTAACAGATTTAGCGTTACTTCTGGTACATGGACCTTGCTACACTTCTCCATTATTATAATTTTGAACGAAATCCCAGAGATGGCATATAAGGGATTCGTATTTGCCTCCTCTCTTTTTTTCCAGCTTTCGGTTCTATTTCGTTTGTTGAGTTTCGAATCTAGCTCTCCTAATTCTGAAATTCAGAACTCTATCACTCTATTAGACACTTTAATGATTAAAAATAAACTTCATTTGATTCAATTATCTTTTTTTCACTTACGATAATTACAAACATCAATAGATCAAAAAATAAAAATTGAAGTTAATATAAAAATAGAGAGTAGAAGAATGGTATAATTAGAATTAATAAAATAATATTATTTGTATTTCTGGCAATTGAAATTGCAAATAACTATATCAATGCAATAGTCTATTTATTAAACAAAAAGGTAAAGAGCAAAAAAGAGGCTATATGTTTGACATAATTATTAAAAATTGCGATTTTTACACCCTGCAGCAAATTTCAAAAAGAACCTATTTACAAAAAACAGTATAACATGGTTAGTATTATGGTTAGTATGGTATGTCTCCCGGAGGATGCAATACAGGCCTTACAACACCTAGGCATGCTGAGTATCAAATTATCAATCTGATCTTGGGGAATATTACACCACTCTTCAAGCAAGCCCTCGATAGTTCTGGTTGACAGAGGGGGTTGACTGATACTATCCCACGTTCGTCGGCCAAGCATATCCCACACATGCTCTATTGGATTCAAGTCCGGTGAGAGTATTAACATACGGGTGATATTAATTTGAAGGCATTCTTTCTTCAGTGTTTCACGCTGGCGCAACAGCTCCGTAGTGGGCAAGGCCGAAATTCAGCACCTACTGGCTGCCCCGAAACAAACGTATGTTGTTTCAGAATGACATCCCGATAGGTTTGGCCTGTCATCGTTACACTCTGAACATGCAGGTCAGTTCTGGATCAAGAATAATTCCTCCCCAAACAAGCCATCCTGCACCACCGTAACGATGTCGTTCAATGGTGTTTTCTTGGTGGTAACGGTACCTGGCGCTCTCCATATGAAAGCCGGCGAGAATCAGACTGCAAACTAAATCTGGACTTTCGGAAAACATCACACCAGACCACTGTTGCGGTGTCCACAATGCATGCTCTCTACTCCAGGTTAAACGCAGGCGACGGTGAGTTGCGGTAAGTGGAACGCAGGCCTACGAGCATATAGATCAATGTGCCCTAAGCGTCTGTACACGGTCTATTGAAACTGTCGTACCGGTAGCTGAAGAGAGCTGACGAGACAGATTAATGATGCTGTTTTCCCGTCTGGTTCTTTTGGCGGTAACTGCTAAATACCGGTCCTCATTCGGCGTTGTAACTCGGGGGCGACCTGTGCTGTAACATCTACTCACATTACCATCATCTTGGAATCGTTGCCAAAGCCTGGAGATGACACTCTGGGCGATTCCAAGTTCCTCGATACTAAGGCTGGGTACGTTCACATTCCAGTCGTCCGATAATTCTACCACGTAAAATTCACTTAAATGCTTTCTTTGTGCCATAACTATGCGGTTATTGCACTGAAAGGCTTTTCAAAGCGCTTGTGAACAATTTTACTTCTTTGCCACCATTCCTTATATACCCCTCTCTTACACTCTCGTCATTGTGACGTACTATCCGCGCCATCTGGTGGTTTCCTGTAATTTGCATATTCTTCTTCAAGATGTGTGTGATAATTCTACAAAGGTGAAATGTTTTTTATTTTAGAGTTCAATTTCTGTGTGATTCTGAATTATCCCTTAATTTATGGGCATGAGTCTTTTTGCAGTATATTATTGAATTCGTCTTAAAAAGTTTTCTCTGTTATAAATATTTGTTTTTTGTGTCTTTGTGAAGAAATATTTTCGCATAAGTTATAAGCTCTGTCAATCTAGATTTGACAAATAAGTAGTATAATAAGGATTGGTATGTTTCATTAATTGTAAATAGGGCATACGTATTTTTATCTATTTACTAAGATTATCTTACTTATTATTATCTAAATTATATTAATTTAAAAATAGTGAAAATTAAATAAAACAGTATTTGTATATTATTTGTTCAATCCATATTAGTTATCCATAAAATATCTAGAAAATATTGTTTAAAATTTTTTTAATATATAAGGTGACAGCTTTTTCTTTAGTTTTTTATGTTTAGAAAATTTTTTCGATTCCAAACTTCGGTTGCGATTTTTTTAAAAATATTAAATTCTGCGTAGAACCCATTTCTTTATTTTCTGAAGGAACGCAATATGAGATTTTCTACGTATAAAAAACTTTCACATAAATATAAGATTATATCCCATTTCATCTAATACAAAATGAAGAAAAACTTTTTTTAATCCAAATAAAAACAAATTCAAACAAAAATGGAACTTAATCAAAAAAAAGCATGTACAACTTTAAAAATGACGAACAAAATTTGATCAAAAATAGAAAACATTTTCTTTTGCTACGAAACCAAAAATATAGTTTTCGCATTTTATTCCTGAGTAACTCCTGTCCTCGTGTCTGCTGCGTGGATGAGCGGGGTAAATAAAGGATTGTGTATGTTTCCCGGCGAAATACATAAATCTTGAACAAGGAGAGCAAAATGTGGCAGCGTAATGTTTTCTAGTCGCAAACATGCCACATTATTAATCACCTTAGCGTAGCGATGCAAGAGAGAGACCATCTATCTGATACAGAGAGTCACTTCGTTTTTAATAATTCACAATAAAGTGTTTTTTTGTGGGTGTTGTAAAAGCATTTGGGAGGATTACAGTTACAGTTTCTAACAGAGAGTAACAGGCTCCATCTCTTAAATCAGGAAGGTCTTATTTTATATAATTAGAATTAAAAACTTTTAACAGGCAAATACAACAGGCGGGAATTATTGCCTTCCCAGGGGTTTTTTTAAAGATAACTATTCCAGATTTGTGTGTGATATGGGATAGAAAATTCCCATAGAAGTAATGGGAGATGCTCATAACATGAAACCTGATTCCATACAATCGCCATTGAGTCTCCTCATTTTTCTAATCAGCGGCAACAACTCGTTTCGAACCTATGCCACATCTTACAATGCATGTTATTACTGAAAAAAATCGGGCGAGATCTAGTAATATTACGTTGTAACTAGCATGCTAATTCTGGCACCTGGGACCACAGGTTTGTGAAGTTTGCTTGGCATGGATATTTTTAATGGTTCAGAATCCATTGTTAAAAGTGTAGGGCCCGCTCTAACTAAATATCTAGGGCTATCTCGAAATCCCGTAAAAAAAAGATGGTCTTGAACCACCATGGGGCTGTTACGCACTGATGATGATGATAAAATTGGACATGCGTATTTTTATATATTTACTATTATTATTTTAATTATATTAATTCTTAAAATAATGAAAATTAAATAAAATTGTGTTTGTGTATTATTTGTTTCCATATACAATAATGTTTAAAAAATTAATGTATAAGGTGAAATTTTTTCTTGTATAAGCTGAAATTTTTTCTTAAATAATGTTTCTTTAAGTCTGTTGCTTTTTCCAAAAAATTAAATTCTGCTTATTTTCTGAAGAAACTCAATCTGAGGTTTTCTGCATATAAAAAAAATCTTCACATAAATACACGCTTGTATCCCATTTCATTTAATACAAAATGAAGAAAAAGTCTTTTTAATCCAAATAAAAGCAAATTCAAACATAAAAAAAAGATCTTAATCAAAAGCATGTACAACTTTAAAAACGAACGAACAAAATTTGTCCATAATAGAAAACATTTTCTTTTTCTACGGAACCAAACTATAGTTTTCTCGTTTTATTCCTGAGTAACTCCTGTCCTCGTGTCTACTGCGTGGATGAGCTGGGTAAATAAAGGATTGTGTATGTTTCCCGGCGAAATGCATAAATCTTGAACAAGAGAGAAAAATGTGGCAGCGTAATGTTTTCTAGTCGCAAACATGCCACATTATTAATCACCTTAGCGTAGCGATGCAAGAGAGAGACCATTTATCTGATACAAAGAGTGACTTCGTTTTAATAATTCACACTAAAGTGATTTTTGTGGGTGTTGTAGAAGCATTTGGGAGATTACAGTTCAGTTTCTAACAGCGAATAACAGCTTCCACTTTCTTAAATCAGGAAGATCTTATTTTATATAGTATAGAAGATTAAAAATCTTTAGCAGACAAATAAATCAGACAGGAATTATTGCCTTCCTAGAGATTTTTTTAAAGATAACTATTCTACATTTGTGTGTGATATAGGATAGAATATAGAAAATTCCCATAGAAGTAATGGGAGATGCTCATATCATAAAACCTGATTCCATACAATCTCCATTATGTCTCCTCATTTTCTGGAATAGGTGACAGCAATTCGGCCATCAGCAGGTTCAAACTTACGCCCCATGCTATGAATGCATGTTATTGTTGGAAAAAAATTGGGCGAGAACATAATGCTTATGTTATACCACATAAGTCATCCATTACAAATATTCTCTAATGGCGGAGGTTTGGTTTGAAGTTAATAAGACCGAGACCATGGACAGTTTAACGTGGATTCCGAACCACAGAACAAACATCCATGCCACCGCCAGGATCCCCTCTAATATGACTGTTGGGCGTGAGGCTGACAAAGCTGATCCCGTAAAAAAAAATCGTCTCGAAATCTACCAGGTCAAATGGCTCTGGCCCACCATGGGGGCCGTTGAGCCGATGGTGATTAAATTGGGCATATGTTTTATTTTTTCTATTTACTATTGTTATTTAAATTATATTAATTCTCAAAATAATGAAAATTAAATAAAATTGTGTTTGTGTAATATTTGTTAAATCCATACAGAATAATGTTTAAAACATTAATGCGTAAGGTGCAATTTTTCTTAAATAATGTGGAATTTTCTCTTAACTCGGTTGAGTTTTTCAAAAACCTTAAATTCTAGAACCAATTTCTTTAACTTCTGAAAAACGCAATATGAGCTTTTCTGCGTATAAAAAACTTCCACATAAATATAAGATTATATCCCATTTCATTTAATGCAAAATGAAGAGAAACGTCTTTTTAATCAATAAAAACAAATTCAAACATAAAAAGATGGACTTAATCAAAAGAGCAAGAAGATATTATTTTATATAGTATAGAATTACTATTGTGTCCAAAAGTAAGAACAATATTCAATTTAAAAATCCTAAAATAGATTTTAATTTTTCTTTTTTTCTTTTTTACGTTGTTGGCAACTCAATCTGTGTGAAATTTGACGTCAATATTCATTACTGTTTGAATTAAGCTTGTTTTGTAGATGCTAAAACTGATGCCACCGATTTTTGAAATGTCTGAGCAAGAACTTGCGTTGTTTTGTTTGCGGGGTAAAATGCAGAAGGCATTGTGTATGTTTCCTATATCGGAAAAAATTCTTAGAAGGGGTAAAAAATGGTTCAAAGAACATAAATCTGGAACCGACGAAGACGTCCAAAACAAAATGTGGCAGCAAATGATTTTCAATTAGAGTCTTGCTAATGAACATGCCAAATTATTAATCACCTTAAAGCGTAGCGATAACAAAAAACACTGAATGCGCCAGCTGACACCATTGATTCTTCTGAATTTTTAGCCAAAATGAAACCCATGACTTCACCGTATTAATGACTATTCCCTAAACACAAAAGACTCTCCGGGGACACCGTTTTGAATCGATTGAAGAGATTCAACGTGAATCGTCGCAGAAGAAGGCCATTTGCCGAGGACTTTTTAGCATACAGTTGAAAAAAGTTGGCATAAGTCCATTATGTCCAGGGTCTCTTTGAAGGCGATGAAATAAATTTGGAAGAAAAATAAAGATTTTTATTTTATAGTAGTACATAGAAATTATTGCCTTCAAAAAGATTTTTTTTTTTTTATTTACCCCCAAACAATTCGCTAAAATAGAAATTTCTAATAAATTTTTTTTTACCTTTCTAGCTCAACGTACTGTTAACCGTTAAGTATTCAAAGTCAGGATATAGTTAGGTAATTCACATATTTTAAACCCGACTCAGTGGCAATAAGCGTCGCTGATGAGCATTAGGGCGAAGGTTCCATCCTGTGGTGGCTTTATTGTAGACACTTTTTCAATACACGAGGAGACTCGGTGGAGTTTGTGATGCTGAGCATCTTGCCTCATGAATCGGACCTGGTGGGAGTTTTTCCGACTTTTTCTCTCATATGATACGCAAAAAGTGGGATAGTCCCCATAAAAGTCCTCCCGGAAGGGACGCTTTCTTCAGCGTCATGGTGCCAAGTCAGACTTCTCACCTACGGGTGCTCATCACAACAGAAGCTGCCTCCCCCGCCCTTTCCATGAGACCACACAAAGTTCTTGGACTTTGTCTAAATATTGCTGTCTATCAAGTGGGATAAGGAAAAATAACATATTTTAATATTTTTCTTCATTTTATTAGCCCAAATGACGAGATATATAAATAATATATAATATTAAAGATACAGACATGTACCACGCGTCTACAACGGGCGACTAACAACAGTGAAGTAAGGGGAAAAGTTCGTAAGCGAAGTACGGTTACAGTTTAAGTAGTTAAAATTTTAAAAGACCTCGTAACATTTTCAACAGTATCTATTCCATATTTGTGTGGGCTATGGGATAGAATAAAAGAAAACTTACCGTAGAAGTGATAGGAGATGCTCATATCAAAACCTAATTCCATACAATCTCTAATGAGTTTCCTCATTTCTGGAATCAGAGACATCAACTCTGCAATCAGCAGGTTCGAACTTATGCCACGTCTTATAGTGCATGTTATTGTTAGGAAAAAAAAAAAAATTGGGCAAGATTATCTAGCGACATTGTATTATATCTAGCATGCTAGAGAAGTATACCACATAATGTATCCATTACAAATATTCTCCGATGACGGAGGTTTGGTTTGGTTTGTCGCTCTACGACTCATTTCCGATGAGTCTCCTCATTTCTGGAATCAATGACAGCAACTCGCCCATCAGTAGGTTCGAACCTATGCTACAACTTACGGTGAATATTATTATTGAGGAAAAAGCTAACGAGATCTAGTGATATTATGTTGTAACTTGCATGTTAGAGAAGAGAGAAGACTTGCATGTTGTAACTTGCATGTTTTTTCATTTTTTTTTCACGAAAAGAGTTTTGACATTTATAATAATAGAGATAAATATATAATACATCCATCATTTAAATTTGACAGCAGACGAGCTTTATTGTGAATAGTTATATTACAATCAATTAGAGTTTTGTACTAATGAGAACAACTTGTCACTCAAATCTGACAGCAGATATTTGGTATCATGTATAATGATCAAATTAACGAATGTTTTTCGACCTTCACATTTCGAAACAACTACAGATTTAATAAGAATTGTGATTACGGATACAGATACAGATTTAACAATTCCATCGTGATTGGTGTTATGACCACGAGTTGAGAAATTTCTACAGCGATGAGAAGTGAGGAAAGCTGACCCCCCTCCCCCTCCTCTCCCTCTTAACGAACTGTCCAGTGTATTTCTATGAAAATTTCCCTTTCACCAAAAGTCGGTGAGAAAAGAAGAAGGGCCATTTCCAGTGTATTTCTATGAAAATTTCACCCTTTCACCATGTGAAATTACTAGTCGGTAGAAAAAAAGGGCCATTTCCATCGAAGGAGGGCCATTTCCAGCGTATTTCTGGTGAAAATCGCAGGAGGGCCATTTAAACTTTTCCTTTCACCATGTATTACTAGTCGGTAGAAAATCGCAGGAGGGCCATTTACAGCGTATTTCTATGAAAATTTCCCTTTCACCATGTATTACTAGTCGGTAGAAAAATCGAAGGAGGGCCATTTCCAGCGTATTTCTATGAAACTTTTCCTTTCACCATGTATTACTAGTCGGTAGAAAAAAAATTTACAGCGTATTTCTATGAAAATATCTAGTCGGTAGAAAAAACTTTTCCTTTCACCATGTATTACTAGTCGGGGACAAAAAAAAATTTGTTTTCCCCTAAAAATATCAAATGCGTAGCTTTTCGTTTTGATCATTTTAATTAGCAGCGTTTGGAACTGAAGTGCAGGTGGTCGCAGACTGTCTTACAGCTGGAGAGGAGAAGGATTCAAGTG
Organism: Caerostris extrusa; assembly: GCA_021605095.1. Lineage (NCBI taxonomy): Eukaryota > Metazoa > Arthropoda > Arachnida > Araneae > Araneidae > Caerostris > Caerostris extrusa. The sequence goes on from BPLR01001898.1 coordinate 31,415, forward strand.
GACAGGGGACAATATTTACGAGAGTGTTGAAAAATAGGTCTATCCATGTGTCTTTTGAAATGTCTCCTGAGTAGGAGAAATCAACCTCTGATTTCCAAAAAGACTAGCTACACTGCTAAGTCAGATTAGGTGTCAATCTGCCCGACTCGTAGCTCAGTGTCAATACTCTCGCTAGTGAGCATTAGGGTGGAGGTACAACCCATTGGCGGTTTTGTTGCAAACACTGTTTAAAAAAAAACGAGGAGGCTGGAGGGAATTTGCACTATTCAGCCATCTTGCCTCGTTAATCAGACTACTTGGTGGACATTTTCTGAGTTTTCTCCCATACGATACACAAACGCGAGGAAGTTTCCCGTAAAGTCCTCCCGGAAGGCTCTTCCCTACTTCTTCAGCGTCAAGTCAGACGCTCCATTATAACAGTAGCTTCCCTACCCTTTCCCTCCTTCCATGAGACCACACGGTGTGGATAAGAAACAACAACAGCAGGTGTCGATATCTCCCCCACCAATGGGAGAGCATGTAGGTCCCTGGGCGGAGCAACAAAAGCGGACAAAAAACTGTGGGTGAGATTAAGATTACAATGGAATATAAAAAAAAAACCAAAACCACAATCGCAGATTTAATCTAATAGAGAAGATAAAAGAGTGATGCATAAGGTAAATCCCTAGAAGGCACTGTAAGAGAGGGTATTGTCCTTACGAAAAGAAAAGAGACTCCGATTGCTCCAATGAACAGAATAAGAGTATGATGACGATAAAGAAAGATTATGTCTTTCAGCCAGGACCCCTGCTCAGCATCGGCTGCAGCTATTCAAGTGAAAACCCACAACCCAAAAGAAAACCCCATTCGCCAGAGAAAGAGACGTTTATTTGAATGCCAGCAGTTGGAGAGGAAAAGGGGTTCCAGTGATCAAAAACGATGACCCCTTGCAAGTGGGCATGTGACATTTACGAGAAGGCTGAAAAATTGGAATTTATCCAGATGTGTTTTGAGATGCCTCCAGTGCAGAAGAAAATCGACCCCTGACCTCTAAAAATGTTCGCCCGAAAGGAACTGAGTTGTTTGTGTGGTAGGAAACTCTAGGAGAATCTACAATTTTATTGGATTGCAAACATTCTAAACCAATTACAGTCCTTTATTATTGGGTTGCAAACATTCTAAACCAATTACAGTCTTTTATTATTGGGTTGCAAACACTCTAAACCAATTAGTCTTTTTGTAATTGACCTGAAAATAAAATTCTATTTTTGATTATAAATTCACCCTGGTTTTTCCGAAATGAGGATAACAGACATGTTCTTTCCTCCCAAGCTTTAAACGAATTGTTTACAAAATTGCGCAAAATTTTTATAACCTCATACTAAATATTAATAATTCTGTTTTGAATGATCTAGACAGCTATGATGACGACATTTCCGATTACAAAAATCGCACAGGATCTCGCTCTATTCTGAATGATATTCATTCGATATCCTCCTTTCCGAATTACCATGCAATTTCTTCGCTGAGTCACAATTTCTCCACTTCAATTGTTTTTGCTTCTATTGTTTATTTTTTATTACCCATTATTTTTTTCCTTTTAAACTTTTATTCCTTACTTAAAAATTATAATAATAAAAATAATGTAAAAAATTATATATATATATACATAATTTTCTTTTTTATTCCTTTACTATCTAATCAATGGGCTTAAAGCTTAAGAAACTTCTCTCACTCACATAGAAGTGGATAGAGATTGCTATGCAACCGAGGTTCTGCGTCAATCTGGCAAATCGTCGTCATCGTCTTTTTGCAATGTTTTTTTTCTAAATAACATACTTAATATAGATATGCGTAAACATATTTGAGTGCCACTACTGTCATATGTTGATGATTTGATTAATTTATTAAATATTATTCTGAATATCTATGATGCACCATTGATGTAAACTGTTTCCCATTTTATAATAATTAAAGTATTTTTTATTTAAATGAAAATGTTATGTTTGACTTATTTTATGTGCATGTGTTCCTACTCTTAATACATAAGCACGCATGTCATACTAATAAGGGAAAACCACTTTGGTGAGTCACTAATCTGTAAAATAGTTTTGCCATTTGAAAAGTCTCTTAAAGGAAACACATTTTTTCAAAATATGTATCACATAAGAGAAACTTAGATAATAAACGTAGATAATAAAACTTAGATAATAATAATCCAAATCGACGGTAGATCCCGTTAGACGTTCAGATCCTATATGCCATACCAGGTCAACACTTGGTTGTCATTCTAAACAGAACCATAATCAAGCTTTCGAACCTGTTTTGTTGGTCAGTTAATATTATTGCTCCCACAACAGAAGAGATTTGGTTTCATTTGTCATGTTTTGATGTGTCATGCTTTATGGGATATTTCTAATGGTTATTGCGGATTTCAGTATTTTTATTGGAAGTTAGTGAAGGAATCTCTTTTTAGGTAATAGATTAAAAACCAACATCACAGAACAATAAGAGAAATAATTTTTTTTTTTACGATTTTGTCACACAATAAAAAGAGTTATAAAATAATTTATGTCCAAAAAATGAAATCATTTCAGTTTCATATCTGCGAAAATAAGAGAATGGTAATAGAATCAATTCAAATGAGCAGCAAATCATTGCGTGAATACTAATTTCTTCCGAAATAAAATGAAAAAAGTTGATATTAATTATATGAATAAAAAAAATTAAAGAAAAATTATTAAGAAAGTAATTATTATTTAGGATATGTAATGATTTAATTAGCACTAATTAAGTACGCCTCAATAAATAATGAAGCAATCAAAAAACTGAAACACAATAGCTATTAATGCTTGACTTAACTTTTAATTCATGCAATAAATTGTTATTGAAAGAGTGGAATATTTCAGAGAAATAAATTAGATAAAACGAAAACAAATTAATTTAATTCATCTTTCATAGCCAGCTAATAGTGTTATAGTCAATTAATTAGTTTGTATTTAAAAATCCATTCTATTGATAGGTAAATAAGTATGTAATAGCAGATAAAGATATTAAAAAATATAAATTTATTTATGCAAGTGCAAACAAATTAGGCTATTAGAAAAATGTGTTGTCATCAGTGTGTAAATAACATTTATCTTATTAAGATATGAGTGAATAACATTTATAAGCGCTAAGCGGATATACTAAATAAACAAGTAATAAAAAAAAATTAAGTCAATTCCTACTTTTTTTCACTATATTGCAGAAAGGTCCTTTACAAATAAAGTTGAAATTTTCCTCTTACATCTGGCGCCATCTATTATTAGATAATGCAACTTAAATCTAAAAAAAAAAAAAACTAAAATGAATTAATTAAATATAATTACTGAATCAATATTTGAAAAACTGTATTAACATCAGTGTCATCCACTACAAGTTCAAAAAATGTATTTGAACTTGAGTGGGTAAATAAAAAGTATTTTATGAACGATTGAAAATTTGAACAAGATATATATAGGGAGAATGGGAATTAATAGAAGGAATTGAATAAATTAAAACACAAAAACTTTTATCAAATTTTTAGTCAAGGCCATTCAACATTTCAGCATCAATTTCAAACCTGACTTGTAAACGAATATAGAAATCTAAAACCAAATACAACTCGATTAGTGTCCCAGTAACAAAGTGCAAGAGAGTTAATGTTCGAAGTCACTGACGGTGTTGTTTGCAGTCATTGCTTTCAGAAAACAGGACTAACGTTCAGTACCATTGGTTTCGGTTTCGAGTCTTGGCGGTGCCATGGATATTTCTAGTGGTTCGAAATCCACTATAAACCGTAGGTCCCCTGTCTAATATAATTATCATTTGGAGTGTCGTGGTATAATTATCATTGTGGTGGTTGGTAGACAGCAACATCTAGACTAAGTCCATGAACCCATGTGGTCTCATGGAAGGAGAGAAAGGGAGTAACCTCTATTTTGATGGAGCACCCATATATAGGGAATCTGACTTGGCTCCGTGACGCTAACCTTTTATGGGTTAGGGTTGTCAGCCCTACGTCCAACCTACAAAAACATGCCCGGCACAGCCTGACTCGAATCCGTAATGACACAAGCGCCAGAAAGAGGGAAGTTCCAACTTATCAATACCTTTGATAACATATAAAATGAATTACAAAGTAAACCAGGCCTGAATGGTCGAGTGGTTAGCGCTCTGACGAAAGGTGGACGGTGCCATGGTTTGTAGTGGTTCGGAATCCACTTAAGCCGTAGGTCCCAGTTTCATATGACTGTAAGACAGTCACGGAACAAAAAGTCAGACTTCTAATCCAACACAACAGAAGCTGCCCATTTCCCTCCATCCATGAGTAGATCACTCATGGGATGTCCGTCCCGCGCTGCAGGACATTAAAATGAACAACAAAGTAAACCGGCTTTAAACTATAAAGAAAAGATTGAAATAGTAACAGAGCGTGAGTTTTTTTTTTTTTTTTTTTTGTTACATTAATTAAGAATGAAGTACTTTATAAAATACAGTGAGTCTCAAATGTTATTATTTAAAATAGCCAGGAGGAATGTTTAATTTATTTTGAATGGGAGCATTTAACTATGGAGTTGCATTTGATAAGAAAACTCATGTTATTGATTATTATTACTCATGTTGTTGATTCCCGAATAAAATTTACTGCAAAGATATTTTAAATGCCCCCAGCAATAAGCAGAAAACAGGCTGTTCTTAGGGAAAACCTCATGCTCTATTAATAACTATCAAAGTACTGGATGTAGAAGTCATTTTTCTAGATTTGTAACTGCTTTGTGAAATGAAATTATCTGTATTTTGGCAAATAATCCTAAATACAACTCATGCAATTTATTATATTTCTTCACATAAAAGGATTCTACTATCTCTGCAGGTGGTTAATGGTAATTTTTATTTTTCTCTGAGCTTCGATGGATGCTAGATTTAATCAGAAATTAAGCAATAATGTATTTTCTTATTCCTGCTCATAGATCCTTTTTAAACCATGGGATCTTAACTAATGATCCTTGTACCCCATAAGGAAACTGTGAGATTAGATAAAAAAATTATAAGTAATTATAGTGCATTTACTGACTTCTAACTAAATCTACAATTTATCTTGTAAATGCAGGCATTTAAGCTAGAACTTCAATGGAAATTGAAATAAGTTGGTAGAAATAGCACGTGTTCTATTCCACAACAATACCATGACAACATAATAACAATGCCACAATGCCAATCAAGACAAGTAACATAACTGCTTATATTGGCATATTTTTTGAAAAGTAAAATTTGAGCAATTTATGTATCCGTCTATTCTAATGTAATCTATGAATTAGAATAGATGGACTACATTAAAGTACATTGATATTTGTAATGTTTAATATAGTAATACATGTAATTATGGATTTACATGGACATACAGGGGATGACGTGTATAATACATAATCCATGTATTCTATCCATCCATCCTCTTTAAATGTAAAATAATAAGATAATATAAGAGTATAGATGGATAGAATACATTAATATCATTATACCATATTTTGAAAACTTTTTAATGTACCCGATTAATTTTCCCTTTTATTTTATGCACATAAAAGAGAGTCCATGACATTTATATTGTTATGAATAAAATGTCCTTAGCACAAAAAAAAAAGTTAAGAAATTAAGCATATATATATATATATATATATATATATATATATATATATATATGAATAAATATATTTAGCATTTTATTTATAAATATATGTATATATTTATTTATATATATATATATATATTTATTTTATATATATATATATATATTTATTTATATATATATATATATATATTTATTTATATATATATATATACATATTTATATATATATATATGTATATATTTATTTATATATATATATGTATATATTTATTTATATATATATATATATGCATACATATATATATCCATATATATTTACATACATACATATATTCCACAAACCTCCAAAGGCTCTGTTCAATGTTGAGAGTGAATAGCAAATATGTATAATATTACGAGATGATCGCCAGCTCTCTTTCGCTTTTCCAAGCATTGTTGCAATACATATGGTTGTACTGTCTCGCCTACTAAATAAATATAAAAACCACAAAACCGGCGTGTGCTTAGGGATGGGTCTAGCATTATTAACGAACAATCTAAATCTATATCAAAAACAAAGCGTCAATGTTACACAGAGCTAAAGTAGAAAATCAATACTTTCTTAGTTTTTCTAAATAAATGCAAGTTAATTCTATCCCGGCGGTGGCATGGATGTTTGTCAGTGGTTCGGAAACCACATTAAATTGTAGGTCCCGGTTTAATTAGCCCAAAGTGCGCACAAAATGACAGTAGAGTGACAAAAAACGCCAAACCTTAATTAATGTTTTCATTTTTATTTTAAGTAACATCGCTTTTTTTAATTTCCTGTATCCTGTCTAATCTTCGGCCTGGTGGTCAATTCCCCAGGCTTCCCCAGGCCTAACCTGGCGGTGGCATGGATGTTTGTTGGAATTCTAGTTAAACTGAGATTCCAGTTTATTTAGCCTAAAGTGTGCACAAGATGACTGTCGAACGACAAACCAAACCTGCTCAATCTTATGAATGTATCCTTCATTCATGTTTAGACAGAAAATTTAAATGAGCATTTTGACTTAACATATTTACATTCATATCAAAATACTCATTTAAATTCGAACAAAGATTAGGTTAGTATTACTATTTCACTAGAATATTAAATTCTTTTACACCAAATTAAGTTTTCTATTTCCACATTTAGACTTCTAATCAAGAAAAAGAAATCTTAAAAATAACTGTAAGATATTCTGTGGATTTACTTGGGCACCATAAAGTTTGAAGATTAAGTCTCGAGACGAAGGCCAGATAACAACTATCTAAATAATCACTCCTAGCGAATCTATTCAGCCTTTTCAGTTGGATCCTAATTTAACTTAGAAAGTACCCGGGATTCAACTGAAAGCTCCCAAAATTTCAAAATTAATCTTATTGGGAACTTGACTTTGTTAGAGAACTGTGTTTTACATCGGATTTCCACTATATGTAAAATTCGCTTGTACTAGAAAATTTATTAGTTTACAACGTTCCTGACATGTAATTTATTAAGAATATAATGAAGTATTTTAAAATACGAAATTATTGAGAGACGCTACTGAAGTTTTAAAAATTATCATATAATATAGTGAATAACATCGCATGGTAAATACTAATAAAACTGAATTATTTGTATACTATATAGATAGATTTGGATTTGTCGCTTTTTATGATCATTTTTGTACACACTACGCTAATTAGAGCGGGACCTACAGTTTAACGTGGATTCCGAACCACTAACAAACATCCATGTCACGGCTGGGATTCGAACTTGAAACCTGGTACCAAAGGCTAGAGCGCCAGCGTTCACGTGTGTAAGCGGGAATGTACACGATAAATCTTGAAGCTGGAAATTCTACCACCGATTTCGAGAAAGAAGGTGGTAACTCGCGGATTTCATCCCGTGGATTGCAGAAAATCCCTG